>WSYH01000741.1:0-119264 GCA_036426205.1 Ascaphus truei
CCCGTGAGGTTAGAGGAACGGGGTCTTTACAGTATGGGCAGGACATATAACACAGGGCCATCCCGTTAGGTTAGAGGAACGGGGTCTTTACAGTAAGGGCAGGACATATAACGCAGGGCCATCCCGTGAGGTTAGAGGAACAGGGTCTTTACAGTAAGGGCAGCACATATAACACAGGGCCATCCCGTGAGGTTAGAGGAACGGGGTATTTACAGTAGGGACAGGACACACCAATTCAGGATGTCGCCTGTGAGCACGCCGAGTTAAAATGATGGGTGAACAGAAGCGCATTTCACGAGCTGCAATATTTATTCACAATCCCAAACAGCATAAAGCAGGCACAGAGAGACGCAGAACCGCAGAACAGAACCAGAACCAGATGACAGCACTTTTATCATTACTTTCACTTTCCAATTTACCTTCTCACCACCACCCCCCCTCCCACACAGTCAAAATACTTTATATGCACTAATATATATATATATACAGTGTTCTTTAAGTAAACAAAGAGAAGCCGGTACTCCAGGCCGCAGACATCTTTCCCGGGAGCTCAGGACTAGAGTGTCCACTGGGCCGTGGCACCCCTCCTCCCCCCTCCAGTGTCGGTGGCCTTACGAGACCCCCTCTCTATCTATCACATCCACAATACTCTCCTCCCCCTAATTTCACATTTCCCCTCCCCCACACACCCAAACCGCCACCTCTCTCACTCCCACACCCCCATCACTCCCCCCCCACAATCAGTTACCCCTCTCTCCAAGACACACTAAGTCTCCACAATGCACATAATAAACACCACATCTCTCTAATACACATACTAACCCCCAATACACAACATAACCTCCTCCCCAATACACATATTAACCCCCTCCCCAATACACATAATACCCCCTCCCAAAAACACATAATACACCCTCCCAAAAACACATAATAACCCCCTCCCCAAAACACATAATAACCCCCTCCCCAAAACACATAATAACCCCCTCCCCAAAACACATAATAACCCCGTCCCCCATATTCATAATAACCCTCTCCTCAGTACACATAATAACCCCCTCTCCAATACACATACTGAGAACCGGACAGCACCGCCACAAAAAAAGCCCTGTACAAATACATGTATATATATATATTATTGACCATAAACTAAATGGTAAAGAAGGTAAAATAACATTGAATGATAATAACATTTTAGGGTTATAGGAATAAGGGGTTTGGGGGGCACATAAGTATATAAAAAATACAGAGTTTATTTGGGTCCAATTCTGAGAGTAAAGTGTGGCAGGTCTAATCTCAGGTTCTGTCCACAATCCGTGGGTCACAGTCTCCTTTCCCAAGGCTGAGGCTCTGGAGATCCTGCAGCAATCTGTTCCTGTGCTGAGTTTGAATTCATTTATAGGAGTCATTGATATTTATTGTTATTATTATTTATTTATAACGCACCAGCATATACCGTAGCGCAGTGCATTAGGGTTTGGAGGATGAAAGACAGTAAACAAACCCCATAACATAGATTAGCAGTAGGTACAGAGGCTCCTGCCCCCAGGAGCTTACCATCTATAAGGAAGAGTAAGTGGAGAAATAGGGCACGTGGGGATGAGAAGATTGGTGTATTTAGCAATTATACAGAGGTAACAGGAAGGGGTCACAGGGTAGTGTTAGGACCTGCACATGTGGTTATACCTTGGCATTGGTATGCAGGCTTATGATGCTTTGGCCAAAGGATCTAACTAAATAACCAAGAAAATATTATTATTGAAGTATTTAACTCTATACTTATTACCATATATGTTTTGTCAATTGGATGTAGCATTGGGCGCCCCTGTCTTTTGTTGTATACATTCGCCACGCTCAGTAGCACACTTTTTGACATAAATATATATATTCATGATGTGGTGGGTTTGGGGTTTGAGTTTACTGGGAATGTGTGTGTGTAGAGCAGCTGTAACATCAGCGATCAGCAGGAAACAGCTGACGCCCTTTGGGGCGACGCTGATGTAGGTGGAAGATCTTCTGAATGATTGTGCCGTGTTCTGAAAGTCCTGTAGCCCAGGGCAATAAACATTGCAGAGGCCGGAGCTGATGAACACATAGCAAGCAATCCCCAGTGTTAACCCTAAGCACGCTGGTTGTGTGCCGATGGGAGCAGCTCTTGGGGAACGCATTCAGACGCCAGCCTTTGGGGCGATGCTGATGGTGACGGAACAGGTGCAGTATATTAAGAGCTTGAACGGAAAGTCCCAGTGATATTTCACTGTGTTTTCTCTCACAGCCGACGTGGCTGCTCGGAAGCTGCACTTCTCGCGTAGGATCAGCAGAGTCAGGTATGGGAAATTCTGGATCGGCGAATCCTCAAACTTCATGTATTGATGAGAGCGAACAACTTTAGTAATATCTGCCTTACTGGGGAGAAGCTGCAAGCGGACAATTTCCGACTTGGTGTTCTGTGGGCTCCATCAGAAAGCGGTTTACTCTCCTTGATCTCTGGTGTGAGATAAAGAAAGAGACAGGTATGGCCCAAGTAGGTTGTTATCAATCTCTTCAGCAATGTGTCTGGATCAGATTTCTGTGTCTTTCAGTTGGTTATGTATAATTTTAATATATGATGAATCCGAATTTGCAGATAAGATGATAAGGTACGCGCTGTACAGTATTACATAGCGTTGTCCGCATGCCAGGTTTCTAAACATTATCAATATTTGTAACGAAGACCCTGATTGAAGATTCTCAGACTAGAAATGTGTGTGCAATGATGCCAGCAAAACTCTCTCTGCATCACATGCTCCTCTGCTAAGGGATCACATGTTTCAGATCACTCATGTGCTTGCGGACATGTGTAAGAACAGCTGTAGATCCCACAAGCAAGGCTGAGTTTTCTGTTACCCGAGATCAGTATAAGAGCTTGTAGGGTACAGAAATAAATGTATATGACGATGCAAAACCAGGACCAAGGCGTAAAATGAGGAAATATTTTCAAACTCAGGTGGGATAAGTAAAAAGTGATGTGCAAAACTAACAGGAGGGTCATGGTTTTGGCGGCATTCATGTGGAACTTCAGTTGAGAAGAAGTAAAGTTGGATGAACTCTGAAGCATTCTTAGGACATGTAAGCTGAGGGAGGTCAGTGTCAGACCCAAAGAAACTAGAATCAGAAAGAATGGTATGGAAAATCCAACTTCCATCGCGTAAATGAAAACTTTAAAGCTCACCTGAACAGAAACATATTCAAGGCTATTATTATACAATGTGCTATTCACTGTATTGTTCAAAGGATTGTCTTTAAAAATATTGCCAGCCAAGAAAGCCATCAGGCTACTGGATAATCCAACAGTCCCCAAAATCAGCCAAGGCAGCAACTTGAGGAACCTCAACTTTAGGAACGTCAGCAGCTGATATCGGAAGGTGACAATTTTGAGGCAGTAGAAGGTGCAGAGCCAAGCAGTCATCCAAGAGCAGGATAGGATGGTGGAGCTATTAATGGCATGGCATAATATGTAGACTTGTGATACGAGAAAATCTTTCCAGAAAAAGTAAGTCATGTTGATGAAGAATTGCAAGATCTGCATGGTGACGTTGGATATTCCTAGTGCCAGCAGGATGAGATCGGCAGGACTTTGATACCCACCCTTAACCCAAGCCCTGGCACTGACAGCAATGATAAATATGTTTAAAGGAATTCCAGTAAAGGAGCCAGTGATTAGAATGACCAGCATGGCTATATGTTCTGGCAGCATTTCAATATTCCTAATGTCTCCTCGCCAGGAAAAGTCTGAAATGATGGAGCCTGTCCTCTTTGTATTCCCTAAATGTTCTGCTGCCAGATCTAAGGGTTACGTCTCTCGTTCTGGTCTCTTTTTCTGTACAGAGATGTACTGTAAGCTCCTGATCGTCCCTTTGAACTGCATCAAGGGGTATATGTCTCTCTGACGCAGTTTTGCTTTGAATTTCCTAATCTAGTAGGAAGATAGTTTTACACCACGCAGAGACGACTTTGGGATTTGCATAGATACAAATGAAGATGTAACATGCTTCACCCGTCAGTTTTACCAGTGTCACTGTGGAGGAATACTGAAGTATGGCTCCCAATTCCCTGATTTACTGGGCAGTTCACCCAACCTGAAGAAGTTAGTTACACCCCTCCCCCAAACATAAACCCTCAAGTCCCATTCAGAGTTTATTGAACTACAGCCATAACGTACAAGGAGCGCTGTACCAGCTCTGAACTGAATCATTAGGCATTACCACTTACAAGTAGGGTCCCCGGAATACTCCACTAAGCCAACATCAAGGATGCAAGTTATCCAGGAATAGCGACATTATTTATCATTAATAAACAATGCACGAATCCCCACGACATTAAGAATTCCCTGTGCAGTAGGCACTGTATATGAGATATAGATAAAGGATTCCTCTAATGCGTGCACTCTACCTCTTAATCAGAACTATATTATTATTTTTTTATTTTTCTAAAAGAGATGAATGTTCATCTCCACTAATATATATTTTATTCTGCACAAAAAAGTTAATAAAACCTATTTTCAAACAGCATGGCAAAATATACCTATAGATAAATAGGAATAGTTTGTTGATTATGACCGTTATTAGTACATAATCTGTTAATACGTCCCCAAAGGGTTAGCATAAGTACATCATGATTGAGGGATTGGTATGATAGTGTGAATAAATCAATATAAAAATTCTATAAATATTATCGTGTGTGATAATTGTGGTGAAAAGTTACAGAAGTGAATTAAATATATGTAGCCATGTGTAAGATTGGTGTACATATCTCTTTCTCATGCTGGCAGTAAACCTGGTAAGTATGCAGGATTGCCAGCAACAATCAATGGAGGTTTGCCCTCAAACCCTGGTGAGGTGTCATATGTCCCGAAAGGAAGTGACAACATTCATTGTGCCCACACTTAGTGGTACAGAGCAGGTTTGTTCTCTGGGGGGTGATATAAGACACAGCACTGCCTAAAGTTAGAAGTCAGTTTCCTGTTGTTGTGCTGCCTCTGTTCAGTGAGAGGCACGTGAAGGTCTGCAACAGTGTTGCAGTGTCTCCTGCTAGCTGTGAGTCAGTAAGCAGACACAGCAGAGTTAGAGGAGCTGACAGACAGAGCAGCTCAAGAGAGAGACAAAGCAGCTCAGGAGAGGAGCTTACAGCAGCCAGAGAAGCTGGGGAATCTCTTTGAGAGTAAAGGTGGAAAGCAGATCTATTAGGGAGAAGGGACCTTTCTAATGAAGTGCTGCACAGAGATGAGTGGCTGAGCTGTTATCTGTGAGGGGCAGCTTGCCCATACCATGCAAATAAATATGCCCTGTTCAAAGATACCTCCACTGGGTGAGTGTGAAGTTACTCAGCAGTGGATGGCACCACCAAGAAGGAGTTCCTCACCAGGACCATCTCCCTGCGGAAGCACAGATCCTGATGAGGTGGAGGTGCTGCACATGAAGTAAGTTGGACTCGTACCCACTACCTAGATACCTGTTCCTGATGACATCCCCTAATAACATCAAGCGGGAGACTCAAGAGTCCTGTTACTGGCAGGTGCACCACCATACATGATCACGTAATGGGGACCGGTTAGACCACACGGGCCAATGTGAGATTGGGGGGGGTCAGACAAGGGGGTCCACCCGTTACATATACAAGAAGTGATCTGTGCTACATAAAGTGTATAGTCAATCAGTAATTCCCTTTCAATGTTGAATATATAATCAGTCTCTTTGTTTACTTCCTATTGATATAGGTCAAAGAGACGATACATATTTTGGTGTTTAGCTGTCGATATCAGCATCAGTGAAGTGCATATATTTAATACAAGTAAGTACTGCAGAAACCATGTGCTTCCTTTTGGGTGCAGTGGTCTGCATTTTTATCAACCAGTTTTATATATATATATATATATTTTTAATTAATTTTTTATATACAGCTCAACCCTGTTATAGCGCGATCCGCTATAACGCGGATCAGCTTATAACGCGGTTTGAGCGTGGACCCCGCACACTGCATACATTCACAGCACACTGCACACACTCACAGCACACTGCAAACATTCACAGCACACTGCATACACTCACAGCACACTTCACACACTCACAGCACAGTGCACACACTCACAGCACACTGCATAAACTCACAGCACACTGCATAAACTCACAGCACACTGCACACAGTCACAGCACACACCATACATTCACAGCACACTGCACACACTCACAGCACACTGCATACGTTCACAGCACACTGCATACACTCACAGCACACTGCATACAGTCACAGCACACTGTATACACTTACAGAACACTGCATACACTCACAACACACTGCACACACTCACAGCACACTGCACACACTCACAGCACACTGCACTGTGGTGTGTCCCTGTGGTGTATGCATGTGCTGTGATTGTCATGCATTGTGCTGTGAGTGTATGCAGTGGTGTTGTGAGTGTAGCAGTGTGCGTGAGTGTATGGGTGTGCTGTGACTGTATGCAGTGTGCGTGAGTGTGTGTGCAGTGTGCGTGAGTGTGTGCTAGTTGCTGTTGTGGTGCATGTGTGTTTGTGAGTGTATGCAATGTGCTGTAGTGTATGCAGTGTGCTGTGACTGTATGCAGTGTGCTGTAGTGTAGCGTGTGTGAACGTATGCGTGTGGTGCGTGAGTGTATGCAGTGTGCTGTGAGTGTAATGCAGTGTGCGGTGAATGTATGCAGTGTGCGGTGAGTGTGTGCTATGAGTCTATGCATTGTACTGTGTATGTGTCAGTGTGTGTGTGTGTGTGTTGTGCAGTGCTGTAGTGTGTGGTGCTGTGAGTTATGCAGTGTGCTGTGAGTGTGTAATGTGCTGTGAGTGTGTGTGCTGTGAGTGTATGCAGTTGTGCTGTGAGTGTATGCAGTGTGCTGTATGCTGTGTTGTGAGTGTATGCAGTGTGCTGTGAGTGTATGCAGTGTGCTGTGACTGTATGCAGTGTGCTGTGAGTGTGTGCAGTGGTGTGCTGTGAGTTGTGGCAGTGTGCGTGAGTGTGTGCAGTGTGTTGTGAGTGTATGCAGTGTTCTGTAAGTGTATACAGTGTGCTGTGACTGTATGCAGTGTGGCTGTGAGTGTATGCAGTGTGCTGTGAACGTATGCAGTGTGCTGTGAGTGTGTGCAGTGTGCTGTGAAATGTAATGGTGTGGTGCTGTGACTGTGTGCAGTGTGCTGTGAGTTTATGCATGTGCTGTGAGTTTTATGCAGTGTGCTGTGAGTGTGTGCACTGGTGCTTGATGGTGTAAGTGTGCTGTGAGTGTATGCAGTGTGCTGTGAATGTTTGCAGTGTGCTGTGAGTGTGTGCATGTGGCTGTGAATGTATGCAGTGTGCGGGGTCCACGCTTCAAACCGCGTTATAAGCTGATCCGCGTTAGTAGCGGACCGCGCATATAACAGGTTGAGCTGTAATATAAAAAATTAATTAAAATATATATATATATATATAAAACTGGTTGATAAAATGCAGACCACTGCACCCAAAGGAAGCACATGGTTTTCTGCAGTACTTACTTGTATTAAATATATGCACTTCACTGATGCTGATATCGACAGCTAAACACCAAAATTGTATCGTCTCTTTGACCTATATCATAGGAAGTAAACAAAGAGACTGATTATATATTCAACACTTGAAAGGAATTACTGATTGACTATACACTTTATGTAGCACAGATCACTTCTTGTATATGTAACGGTGGACCCCTTTGTCTGACCCCCCCCAATCTCACATTGGCCCGTGTGGTCTAACCGGTCCCCATACGTGATCATGTATGTGTGTGCACCTGCCAGTAAACAGGACTCTTGAGTCTCCCCCTCTTGATGTTATTAGGGATGTCATCAGAACAGGTATCTTTGGTGGGTACGAGTCCAACTTACTTCATGTGCAGCACCTCCACCTCATCAGGATCTGTGCTTCCGCAGGGAGATGGTCCTGTGAGGAACTCCTTCTTGGTGGTGCCATCCACTGCTGAGTAACTTCACCACTCACCCAGTGGAGGTATCTTTGAACAGGGCAATTTTTTGCATGGTATGGGCAAGCTGCCCCTCACAATAACACTCAGCCACTCTCTCTGTGCAGCACTTCATTAGAAAGGTCCCTTCTCCCTAATAGATCTGCTTCCACCTTTACTCTCAAAGAGATTCCCGCTTCTCTCTGGCTGCTGTAAGCTCCTCTCCTAGCTGCTTTGTCTCTCTCTTGAGCTGCGCTCTCTGTCTGTCAGCTCCTCTAACTCTGCTGTGTCTGCTTACTGACTCACGCTAGCAGGACACTGCAACACTGTTGCAGACCTCACGTGCCTCTCACTGAACAGAGGCAGCCACAACACACAGGAAACTGACTTCTAACTTTAGGCAGTGCTGTGTCTTATATCACCCCCCCAGAGAACAAACCTGCTCTGTACCACTAAGTGTGGGCACAATGAATGTTGTCACTTCCTTTCGGGACATATGACACCTCACCAGGGTTTAGGGCAACCCTCCATTGATTGTTGCTGGCAATCCTGCATACTTACCAGGTTTACTGCCACATAGAAAGAGAATGTACACCAATCTTACACATGGCTACATATATTTAATTCACTTCTGTAACTTTTCACCACAATTATCACACACGATAATATTTATAGAATTTTTATATTGATTTATATTCACACTATCATACCAATCCCTCAATCATGATGTACTTATGCTAACCTTTGGGGACGTATTAACAGATTATGTACTAATAACGGTCATAATCAACAAACTATTCCTATTTATCTATAGGTATATTTGGCCATGCTGTTTGAAAATAGGTTTTATTAACTTTTTGTGCAGAATAAAATATATATTAGTGGAGATGAACATTCATCTCTTTTAGAAAAATAAAAAAATAATAATATGTTTCTGATTAAGAGGTAGAGTGCACGCATTAGAGGAATCCTTTATCTATATCTCATATACAGTGCCTACTGCACAGGGAATTCTTAATGTCGTGGGGATTCGTGCATTGTTTATTAATGTAATAATGTCGCTATTCCTGGATAACTTGCATCCTTGATGTTGGCTTAGTGGAGTATTCCGGGACCCTACTTGTAAGTGGTAATGCCTATGATTCAGTTTCAGAGCTGGTACAGCGCTCCTTGTACGTTATGGCTGTAGTTCAATCAACTCTGAATGGGACTTGAGGGTTTATGTTTGGGGGAGTTGGTAACTAACTTCTTCAGGTTGGGTGAACTGCCCAGTAAATCAGGAATTGGGAGCCATACTTCAGTATTCCTCCACAGTGACACTGGTAAAACTGACGGGTGAAGCATGTTACATCTTCATTTGTATCTATGCAAATCCCAAGTCGTCTCTGCTTGGTGTAAAACTATCTTCCTACTAGATTAGAAATTCAAAGCAAACTGCGTCAGAGAGACATATACCCCTTGATGCAGTTCAAAGGGACGATCAGGAGCTTACAGTACATCTCTGTACAGAAAAAAAGAGACCAGAACGAGAGACGTAACCCTTAGATCTGGCAGCAGAACATTTAGGGAATACAAAAGGACAGGCTCCATCATTTCAGACTTTTCCTGGCGAGGAGACATTAGGAATATTGAAATGCTGCCAGAACATATAGCCATGCTGGTCATTCTAACACACTGGCTCCTTACTGGAATTCCTTTAAACATATTTATCATTGCTGTCAGTGCCAGGGCTTGGGTTAAGGGTGGGGTATCAAAGTCCTGCCGATCTCATCCTGCTGGCACTAGGAATATCCAACGTCACCATGCAGATCTTGCAATTCTTCATCAACATGACTTACTTTTTCTGGAAAGATTTTCTCGTATCACAAGTCTACATATTATGGCCATGCCATTATAGCTCCACCATCCTATCCTGCTCTTGGATGACTGCTTGGCTCTGCACCTTCTACTGCCTCAAAATTGTCACCTTCCATATCAGCTGCTGACGTTCCTAAAGTTGAGGTTCCTCAAGTTGCTGCCTTGGCTGATTTTGGGGACTGTTGGATTATCCAGTAGCCTGATGGCTTTCTTGGCTGGCAATATTTTTAAAGACATCCTTTGAACAATACGTGAATAGCACATTGTATAATAATAGCCTTATATGTTTCTGTTCAGGTGAGCTTTAAAGTTTTCATTTACGCATGGAGTTGGATTTCCATACCATTCTTCTGATTCTAGTTTCTTTGGGTCTGACACTGACCTCCCTCAGCTTACATGTCCTAAGAATGCTTCAGAGTTCATCCAACTTTACTTCTTCTCAACTGAAGTTCCACATGAATGCCGCCAAACCAGACCCTCCTGTTAGTTTTGCACATCACTTTTTACTTATCCCACCGGAGTTTGAAAATATTTCCTCATTTTAACGCCTTGTGTCCTGGTTTTGCATCGTCCTATCATTTATTCTGTACCCTACAAGCTCTTATACTGATCTCGGGTAACAGAAAACTCAGCCTTGCTTTGGGATCTACAGCTGTTCTTAACACTGTCCGCAGCACATGAGTGATCTGAACATGTGATCCCTTAGCAGAGAGCATGTGATGCAGAGAGAGTTTTGCTGGCATCATTGCACACACCATTTCTAGTCTGAATCTTCAATCAGGGTCTTCGTTACAAATATTGATATGTTTAGAAACCTGGCATGCGGACAACGCTAGTATTACTGTACAGGCGCGTACCTTATCATCTTACTGCAAATTCGGATCATCATATATTAAAATTATACATAACAACTGAAAGACACAGAAATCTGATCCAGACACATTGCTGAAGAGATTGATAACAACCTACTTGGGCCATACCTGTCTCTTTCTTTATTCACACAGAGATCAAGGAGAGTAAACCGCTTTCTGATGGAGCCCCCAGAACACCAAGTCGGAAATTGTCCGCTTGCAGCTTCTCCCCAGTAAGCAGATATTACTAAAGTTTGTTCGCTTCTCATCAATACATGAAGTTTGAGGATTCGCCGATCCAGAATTTCCCATACCTGACTCTGCTGATCCTACGCGAGAAGTGCAGCTTCCGAGCAGCCACGTCGGCTGTGGAGAAGAAAACACAGTGAAATATCACTGGGACTTTCGTTCAGCTCTTAATATACTGCACGTTCCGTCACCATCAGCATCGCCCCAAAGGCTGGCGTCTGAATGCGTTCCCCAAGAGCTGCTCCATCGGCACACAACCAGCGTGCTTAGGGTTAACACTGGGGATTGCTTGCTATGTGTTCATCAGCTCCGGCCTCGCAATGTTTATTGCCCTGGGCTACAGGACTTTCAAACACGGCACAGTCATTCAGAAGATCTTCCACCTACATCACGTCGCCCAAAGGGCGTCAGCTGTTTCCTGCTGATCGCTATGTTACAGCTGCTTCACACACACATTCCCAGTAAACTCAAACCCCAACCCACCACATCATGAATATATATATTTATGTCAAAAAGTGTGCTACTGAGCGTGGCAAATGTATACAACAAAAGACAGGGGCGCCCAATGCTACATCCAATTGACAAAACATATATGGTATAAGTATAAGAGTTAAATACTTCAATAATAATATTTTCTTGGTTATTAGTTAGATCCTTGCCACACTCATAAGCCTGCATACCAATGCCAAGGTATAACCACATGTGCAGGTCCTACACTACCCTGTGACCCCTTCCGTTACCTCTGTATAATTGCAAATACACCAATCTTCCATCCCCACGCCCTATTCTCCTTACTCTCCTTATAGATGGTAAGCTCCGGGGGCAGGACCTCTGTCCTACTGCTAATCTATGTTATGGGGTTTGTTTACTGTCTTTCATCCTCCAACCCTAATGCACTGCGCTACGGTATATGCTGGTGCGTTATAAATAATAATAATAACAATAATATCAATGACTCCTAAAATGAATTCAAACTCAGCACAGGAACAGATTGCTGCAGGATCTCCAGAGCCTCAGCCTTGGGAAAGGAGACTGTGACCCACGGATTGGACAGAACCTGAGATAGACCTCCACACTTTATCTCAAATTGGACCCAAATAAACTCTGTATTTTTTATATACTTATGTGCCCCCCAAACCCCTTATTCTATAACCCTAAAATGTTATTATCATTCAATGTTATTTTACCTTCTTTACCATTTAGTTTATGGTCAATATATATTATATCAGTATTTGTACAGGGCTTTTTTGTGGCGGTGCTGTCCGGTTCTCAGTATGTGTATTGGAGAGGGGTTATTATGTGTACTGAGGAGAGGGTTATTATGAATATGGGGGACGGTGTTATTATGTGTGTTTTGGGGAGGGGGTTATTATTTTGTTGTGGGGGGGGTTATTATGTGTTTTGGGTAGGTGGTTATTTATGTGTTTTTGGGAGTGGGTAGTATATGTGTTTGGGGAGGTGGTTATTATTTGTTTTTGGGAGGGTGTTTATGTGTTTTTTTGGAGTGGTTTTATGTGTATTGGGGAGGGGGTGTTATACTGTGTATTTGGGAGGAGGTTATGTTTTGTATTGGGGGTTAGTATGTGTAGTTAGAGAGATGTGGTGTTTATTATGTGATTGGAGACTAGTGTGTCTTGGAGGAGGGGTAACTGATTGTGGGGGGGTGATGGGGGTGTGTGGGAGTGAGAGAGGTGGGGTTTTGGGTGTGGTGGGGGAGGGAAATGTGAAATTAGGGGGAGGAAGTATTGTGGATGTGATAGATAGAGAGGGGGTCTCGTAAGGCCACCGACACTGGAGGGGGGAGGAGGGGTGCCACGGCCCCTGGACACTCTAGTCCTGAGCTCCCGGGAAAGATGTCTGCGGCCTGGAGTACCGGCTTCTCTTTGTTTACTTAAAGAACACTGTATATTATATATATTAGTGCATATAAAGTATTTTGACTGTGTGGGAGGGGGGGTGGTGGTGAGAAGGTAAATTGAAAGTGAAAGTAATGATAAAATTGCTGTCATCTGGTTCTGGTTCTGTTCTGCGGTTCTGCGTCTCTCTGTGCCTGCTTTATGCTGTTTGGGATTGTGAATAAATATTGCAGCTCGTGAAATGCGCTTCTGTTCACCATCATTTTTAACCTCGGCGTGCTCACAGCGACATCCTGAATTGGTGTGTCCGTCCCTACTGTAAATCCACCCCCTTTCCTCTAACCTCACGGGATGGCCCTGTGTTATTGTGCTGCCCTTACTGTAAGACCCTGTTCCTCTAACCTCACGGGATGGCCCTGCGTTATATGTCCTGCCCTTACTGTAAAGACCCCGTTCCTCTAACCTAACGGGATGGCCCTGTGTTATATGTCCTGCCATACTGTAAGACCCCGTTCCTCTAAACCTCACGGGATGGCCCTGTGTTATATGTTCCTTCCCATACTGTAAAGACCCCGTTCCCTAACCTCACGGGATGGCCCTGTTTATATGTCCTGCCCTTACTGTAAAGACCCGTTCCTCTAACCTCACGGGATGGCCCTGTGTTAGATGTGCTGCCCTTACTGTAAAGACCCGTTCCTCTAACATCACGGGATGGCCATGTGTTATATGTCCTGCCCTTACTGTAAAGAGCCTGTTCCTCTAACCTCACGGGATGGCCCTGTGTTATATGTCCTGCTCTTACTGTAAAACCCCGTTCCTCTAACCTCACGGGATGGCCCTGTGTTATTGTCCTGCCCTTACTGTAAGACCCCCGCGTTTCTCAACCTCACGGATGGCCCTGTGTTATCTGTCCTGCCCTTACTGTAAGACCCCGTTCCTCTAACCTCACGGGATGGCCCTGTGCTCTATGTCGCTGCCTTACTGTAAAGACCCCGTTCCTCTAACCTCTGGTAATTGATGCCCTGTGTTATTTGTCCTGCCCTTACTGTAAAGACCCTGTTCTCTAACCTCACGGGATGGCCCTGTGTTATATGTCCTGCCCTTACTGTAAACCCGTTTTCTCTAACCTCACGGGAGGCCCTGTGTTATATGTCCTGCCTTACTGTAAAGACCCTTTCTCTCTAACCTCACAGGATGGCCCTTTGTTATATGTCCTGCCCTTACTGTAAAGACCCCGTTCCTCTAACCTCACGGGATGGCCCTGTGTTATATGTCCTGCCCTTACTGTAAAGACCCCGTTCCTCTAACCTCACGGGATGGCCCTGTGCTATATGTGCTGCCCTTACTGTAAAGAGCCTGTTCCTCTAACCTCACGGGATGGCCCTGTGTTATATGTCCTGCTCTTACTGTAAAGACCCCGTTCCTCTAACCTCACGGGATGGCCCTGTGTTATATGTCCTGCCCTTACTGTAAAGACCCCCCGTTTCTCTCTAACCTCACGGGATGGCCCTGTGTTATATGTCCTGCCCTTACTGTAAGACCCCGTTCCTCTAACCTCACGGGATGGCCCTGTGCTCTATGTGCTGCCCTTACTGTAAAGACCCCGTTCCTCTAACCTCATGGGATGGCCCTGTGTTATATCCTGCCCTTACTGTAAAGACCCCGTTCCTCTAACCTCATGGGATGGCCCTGTGTTATATGTCCTGCCCTTACTGTAAAGACCCCGTTCCTCTAACCTCACGGGATGGCCCTGTGCTATATCTCCTGCCCTTACTGTAAAGACCCTGTTCCTCTAACCTAACGGGATGGCCCTGTGTTATATGTGCTGCCTTACTGTAAAGACCCCGTTCCTCTAACCTCATGGGATGGCCCTGTGTTATATGTCCTGCCCTTACTGTAAAGACCCCGTTCCTCTAACCTCACGGGGTGGCCCTGTGTTGTATGTGCTGCCCTTACTGTAAAGACCCGTTCCTCTAACCTCACGGGGTGGCCCTGTGTTATATGTCCTGCCCTTACTGTAAAGACCCCGTTCCTCTGACCTCACGGGATGGCCCTGTGTTATGTGTCCTGCCCTTACTGTAAAGACCCTGTTCCTCTAACCTCACAGGATGGCCCTGTGCTATATGTCCTGCCCTTACTGTAAAGACCCCCGTTCCTCTAACCTCACGGGATGGCCGTGCTATATGTGCTGCCCTTACTGTAAGACCCGTTCCTCTAACCTCACGGGATGGCCCTGTGCTATATGTCCTGCCCTTACTGTAAAGACCCCCGTTCCTCTAACCTCAACGGGATGGCCTGCGTTCTATATGTCCTGCCCTTTACTGTAAAGACCCGTTCCTCTAACCTCACGGGGTGGCCCTGTGTTATATGTCCTGCCCATACTGTAAAGACCCCGTTCCTCTAACTTCACGGGATGGCCCTTGTTATATGTCCTGCCCTTACTGTAAGACCCCCATTCCTCTAACCTCTGGGATGGCCCTGTGCTATATGTCCTGCCCTTACTGTAAAGACCCCGTTCCTCTAACCTCACGGATGGCCCTGTGTTATATGTCCTGCCCTTACTGTAAAGACCCTGTTCCTCTTACCTCACGGGATGGCCTGTGTTATTGTCCTGCCCTTACTGTAAAGACCCCATTCCTCTAACCTCACGGGATGGCCCTGCGTTACATGTCTGCCCTTACTGTAAAGACCCCGTTCATGTAACCTCACGGGATGGCCCTGTGCTATATGTCCTGCCCTTACTGTAAGACCCGTTCCTCTAACCTCACGGGATGGCCCTTTGCTATATGTCCTGCCCTTATGTAAAGACCCCGTTCCTCTAACCCTCAGGGATGGCCCTGTGCTATTGTCCTGCCCTTACTGTAAGACCCCCCCGTTCCTCTAACCTCACGGGATGGCCCTGTTTATGTCCTGCCCTTACTGTAAAGACCCGTTTCTCTCAACCTCACGGGATGGCCCTGCTTATATGTCCTGCCCTTACTGTAAAGACCCCCGTTCCTCTCACCTCACGGTGCCCTGCGTTACATGTCCTGCCCTTACTATAAAGCCCCCCGTTCATGTAACCTCACGGGATGGCCCTGTGCTATATGTCCTGCCCTTACTGTAAAGACCCCCCTTTCCTCTAACCTCACGGGATGGCCCTTTGCTATATGTCCGCCCTTACTGTAAAGACCCCTTCCTCTAACCTCACAGGATGGCCCGTGCTATATGTCCTGCCCTTACTGTAAAGACCCCGTTCCTCTAACCTCACGATGGCCCTGTGTTTATGTCCTGCCCTTACTGTAAAGACCCCCCGTTTCTCTAACCTCACGGGATGGCCCTGCGTTATATGTTCCCCCTTACTGTAAAGACCCCGTTCCTCTCACCTCACAGGGATGGCCCTGTGTTATATGTGCTGCCCTTGGGATGATAGCTCCCTTGTATTGACTTTGATATACAGTAGGGCCGACGAGTATTCTAAACAAATCTGGGGCAATCACCAACAAGACCAGGGTACATGCTGGGTTCATGCTGGGTACATGCTGGGTACATGTTGGGTACATGCTGGGTTACGCTGGGTACATGCTGGTTACAGGCTGGGTACATCTGGTTACAAGCTGGGTTCATCTGGTACATGCTGGGTACATGCTGGGTACATCTGGGTACTGCTGTTTACAGGCTGGGTACTGCTGGGTACATGCTGGGTACATGCTGGGTCATGCTGGTACATGTGAGTACATGCTGGTTCATGCTACTGGTTACAGGCTGGGTACATGCGGTTACAGGCTGGGTACATGCTGGGTACATGCTGGTAAGGCTGTTTTACAGGCTGGGTACATGCTGGTTACAGGCTGGGTACATGGCTGGTTTACAGGTGGGTACATGCTGGGTACATGCCTGAAGTACATGCTGGTTACATGCTGGGTACATCTGTTTACAGGCTGGGTACATGCTGGTTACAGGCTGGGTACATGCCTGGTTACATGCTGGTACATGCTGGTTACAGCTGGGTACATGCCTGGGTACATGCTGGTTACTGGGTAATGCTGGTATTTACAGGCTGGGTACATGCTGGGTACATGCTGCAACATTTCAGTGACATTTCGGCTGCCAGACTATGGCCCATCAGATTAACAGCGGGGTCCCTGGCAGTCCCGTTCAGTTTGAACCCCTGCCGCCTTTCTTCTGCTGCGGCTGCCACCGCGGGATTTTTTAAAAACGCGCGGCGCGCGCCTTTTTTTTCCAAAGGTTTTCCGCGCCGCGGGCGCTTAATGATAAGCGCCATTAGCGCTTATCTGATGATGCGGCCGCCGCGCGGGAAACTCGATCAAACGGAGAACCCCCCCCGCATTTAGCCGGGTAAGTGCGAGAATAAAGGCGGCTGCGACAGTGCGTTCTGCAGAGGGCTGGTGTCCTACAGCGATGGATCTGCAGCCGAAGGAACCAATGTGGGAGTTTCTTCTTCTTATTGAGGTATTTGAGGAACTAGAATGGATTTTTGGAGGTAATATAATGTTGTATTAAATCGCTCATGAGATAAATCAAATTGCTCCCGTGATAAAACTCACACCAAAACTTCCCTCTAGATTTCGTATAGGTTTAAAGAGACAGCCATTCGACACTTTAAAAACAAAAATATATGTTTTTGTTTCATTTTAATATACGAGCCTTTCATACCTTTATTGAAAACGAATTACCGAAGCTGACGATCAACTGTTCTCCCCCATAATCGATCAGCAAAATCCGCTTCTCCCAGGGTTCACTAAATGGCTGCCTTTCAGTTTCAATCGTTCAGAGTCAGTGAAACTCAGCCGCTACAATGTATTCTTACATTATGGAGAGAGAAATAGGAGCACGCAAAAAGGGGAGAACTGGCAGAAACGCGTTAGAGGTTTCTCTTTTTAACTAGGTTATGTCTCAATAAATTGTTGTTTTTTTTTCATTGCCTCCAGTTCTCCCCCTTTTTTGCTGCGCCCCTAGTCTTCTCTCCCACCTGTTCCTGCTTACCTTGTGGATGCACGCTGCTGATACCGGAGATTTCTGACTTACCTGGATTGGATTTGTGAGTACCGCTTTCATCACTAGGAGCATCTGGTTGAAGTTGCGGGGGTCTGCTGGTTCCCGTCGGGGGACCTCACATCGCGTACCCACTGGTCCCCATTATACGTGATCGCCTTAGGGCTTACTTACACTACAGTGGCAGCTTTTCCCGAATTATAGGTTTCAGACTCCGTATGAAACAGCTGGTACATATATGATGCCTCCGCGTGATGCACGCTGGTCTTTAGGGCTAGTAGCGCCGTGCTTTGAGGTTCTACTTCTATTCTGCCATATTCTTACATTATGAAGGTAACATTATCTATTATTACAGTTTGCAGCTCAACCTCTTGGAAATTCACAGCAAATGATCACAAACAGAAAGTGTTACAAAGCTCTTGCACTTCTCAGGGAACTGGGCTTAAACCTGCTATGAAATGATAGATGCTCGATATTAAAATGGAGTGTTCACAAAAATAATATACATATATTTTTAAGTACTTTATTATTTCTTATTATTATCGTTTATTTGTAAAAACCAATATCTTCCACAAAGCGATAAGAGGGAGTACAGAGTGAGATCAATTGCATAAACTTTCTTATCTCTGTTGCTCGACAGCTAAAACTCTGACTCAGGCCCTCATTCTCGTCCCGTCTTGATTACTGTAACCTCCTGCTGTCCCGGCCTTCCTGCCTCTCACCCCTGTCTCCCCTACAATCTATCCTAATCCTAACATGCTGCCAGAATCACTCTACTCTTCCTCCTCACATCTGTCTCAGTGTCTTCCCTGATGAATCACTCTCCAGCCTTCCTATCAAAGTTCATATTTTACAAAATTCTCCTCCTCACACTTAAGGATATACTGTACACTCTCTGCCCCTCCTTACATCTCCACCTTATTCTCACTATACCCACTCTGTCCCTCCTTATATCTCACCCTATATCTCACTATAACCCTCCTCTGCCCCCTCCTTACATATCACTATCCCCCTCGGTCCCTCCCTTACATCTCAACCTAATATCTCACTTTACCCTCACTCCACTGCCCTCTTTACATCTCTCCCAAATATCTCACTATACCCTCCTCTCTCCTCTGGGCCCCTCCTTACATCCATCCCCTAATCTCTCACTATACCCTCCTCTGCCCCTCCTTACATCTCACCCTAATCTCTCACTATACCCTCCACTGTCCCTCTTTACAACTCACCCTAATCTCTCACTATTCCATCCTCTGCCCCTCCTTACTTCTCACCATAATATCTCACTATACACTCCTCAGCCCCTCCTTACATCTCACCCTAATATCTCACTATACCCACTTCTGCCCCTCCTTACATTGCACTCTAATAACCACTATTCCCCCCTTGGTCCCTCCTAAAATTCCACCCTAATATCTCATGATACCCTCCTCTGCCCCTCCTCATCTCACCCTAATCTCTCACTATAAACCCTCCCTCTGCCCCTCCTTACATCTCACCTTAAATCTCTCACTATACCCTCCACTGTCCCTCTTTCAACTCACCCTAATCTCTCACTATTCCCCTCTGCCCCCTTCCTTACTCACCATAATCTCTCACTATAACACCCTCGGCCCCCTCCTTACATCTCACCCTAATATCTCACTATACCACTTCTCTGCCCCTCCTTACATTGCACTCCTAATAACTCACTTTTCCCCCCTTGGTCCCCTCCTAAAATTCCACCCCTAATATCTCATGTACCCTCCTCTTCTGCCCCTCCTTACCATCCATCCTAATATCTCACTATACCCCGCTCCTCTGCCCCTCCTTACATCTCAGACTATATCTCACTATTCCCTAACCTGCCCCTCCTTACCAACTCACCCCCATATCTCACTATAAACTACTCTACCCCTCCTTACATCTCTCACTATACACTCTTCTTCCCCTCCTTATACTGTAGCTTACCCTAATTTCTCGCTATACACCTCCCAACTCTTGTGTTCTGCTCAAGAATATTGTCTATCTACCCCTTTTGTATCTAAAGCCTCTCCTGCCTAAAACATTCCTCACTCATGCCCCACATCTCTGGAAAGCCCTTCACATCAAATCTCCGAATGCCACCCTCTCTACCCACATTTAAGACACAAAACACATCTCTGTCACGAAGCATACAGTATGAGTAGCTCGTGGCTGACACTGTACACTTCTACAGTACTCACCTTGACCCTTGCATGCGACACCCTCCCCTACTGTCCTCTGTATGTTTTCCCCCTTTACCACTTAGATTGTAACTCTTTCACACAGGGCTCTTTTTCCTATTGTTTTTTATGTCTGAAGCACTTACAGTATTCCGATTGTAAATAAAAAAAAAAGCATTTTAGTAGCTTATATACACATAGGGGTCGACAAATGCACTCGTCCAATCGCCACGGGCCACTGCATTGTGGCCACTGTCGACTGCGCTCTGGGGTCGTTTTATTTTCCATCCTGTCCACAGGGACAGTATCCTATGTTAAAATTCTGATATAGACATGTCCCTTCTCACACTAGAGGAGGTGATAGACAGAAAAAACTTAAGTATGATAGAAAGTTTGAATATATACAGTACCATGGACACTTTATATCCCGCAGGTATAACATAGAATGGGAACTCAAACATTGTTCGACCAATTAAAGTGTTCAGGGTATATTACAGTATATACTGTCTGTTTGGTTTATGGAGTTATTTCACATACTATTGCATCTAATAATTGGTCCTTTTTGCAGTTTATTTTGGGTTACGGTTTATTGTCTTATTGCTGTAGTGCTGAATATTCAATGTATTATTTATTTATGATTTAGATTTATAATCTATTATGCGAAAATTATATTTAGGTTTTCCCTTTTTGTATTTAGTTTTTTCTAGTTTGTTTTTTTAGTTGTTTTTTAGTTTATGGATCTAATTATAGATGTAGCCAGGTTTCACCCCTTGCGCACTCACCTACTCCTCTGATACGCGGCCGAAGTTGTTGGTAGTTGCGGCCGGGTTGCTAGGGACGCGGTAGGGCCCGGTTTGACCGGGGACGCGAGCGGGCGCGTTGCTGGGGAGCGAGTCGGGCCGGTTGCCGAGGGCCGGATCGCGTTGCTGGGGTCTCGGCGGTCCGTGGAGCAGGGCGCCGCCATGCAAGACAGCATGCGCATGCGCGTTAGAGACAGGTGCGGGAGAACGCTAGTCAGCTCGCGCATGCGCAGAGAGATAAGCCCGCGAAGCCCTAGCCTACCAGGGAAGTTATGGCCAGGACTACAGATCCCATGAGCCTTAGGGAACCCCATGTGACGCCAGGGAGCCAATAGGGCTGGAGGAGCTCCTGCTTGCAGGGAAAGGATAAATCGCAGGGTTTTTTGCACACAGAGTTGGTGACTGGAGAAGCTAGGGGAAGGAGGTAGGGTGCAGGAGTCAGTGACTCTCTGCACTAGGCCAGTAATTCCCCTAGGCCCCAGATAGCCTGAGTCACACTAGTTGAGTATTGTAGGGACAGGCCCTAGGTTAGGGACCCTGCCCCATTAGCTATTGCTAGTTAGGGATCCAGCGGACGCTGTGTTTCCCGCCACGAGGCTTGGGCTCAAGCCTAGCCTTAAAGAGAGCTGGACTATCTGCACGGAGGCCGAGCAAGCAGTGACTGCGGCCTGCGGGCAGCAGACAGATCCTCGCCAAGGTACAGACGGTGCGGAGCTGCGCGGTGATATATCCACGCTGGAATTCACCCCACGTGTGGAGGATATCCCGGCGGATGCAACCCAGTGGTATAGCGGCACCCGTGGCTGGAGACCGGGCAGGTAACCCACAAACTCATGTGCACCAACAAGGCCTATCACCAGACATAGTGGCTGCGCAGTCACACACACACATTGGTATATGACTTGGGAGTGCGAGACATTGGATTGGGGTTATCTGGCACACGAGGGTGTATCACTCTTTGGAAGGTTAGCGTCCGCCGTGAAGCATATGGTGTTAGCGTCCGCCGTGACGCATAATGTGGGCACCCGCCGTGGTGCAGAGGTAGAGTTGTGTTGTATACTGTGATTAGTGTCTCCTCTATAGGGGGACACGTGTTATATGAAGTGTGATATATCTGTGTTATTGTGTTCTCAACTAAAGCTCTTGGTTATATCACGTATATATATATATATACCACTCCTCCACATGACACTGGTAAAACTGACAGTTGAAGCATGTTACATCTTCATTTGTATCTATGCAAATCCCAAAGTCGTCTCTGCGTGGTGTAAAACTATCTTTCTACTAGATTAGGAAATTCAAAGCAAAACTGCGTCAGAGAGAATGTCCCCTAGATGCAGCTCAAAGGGACAATAAGGTGCTTACAGTACATCTCTGTACAGAAAAGAGACCAGAACGAGAGACGTAACCCTTAGATCTGGCAGCAGAACATTTAGGGAATACAAGAGGACAGGCTCCATCATTTCAGACTTTTCCGGCGAGGAGACATTAGGAATATTGAAATGCTGCCAGAACATATAGCCATGCTGGTCATTCTAATCACTGGCTCCTTTACTGGAATTCCTTTAAACATATTCATCACTGCTGTCAGTGCCAGGGCTTGGGTTAAGGGTGGGTATCAAAGTCCTGCCGATCTCATCCTGCTGGCACTAGGACTATCCAACGTCACCATGCAGACCTTGCAATTCTTCATTTACATGACTTACTTTTTCTGGAAAGATTTTCAGTACTACAGGTCTACATATTGCCAAGCCATTTTCAGCTCCACCATTCTCCAGCTCTTGGATACTGCTTGGCTCTGCACCTTTACTGCCTACAAATTGTCACCGTTCCGATATCAGCTGCTGACGTTCCTAAAGTTGAGGTTCCTCAAGTTGCTGCCTTGGCTGATTTTGGGGTCTGTTGGGTTATCCAGTAGCCTGATGGCGGCTTGGCTGGCAATATTTTAAAAGACATTCTCTTGAACAATACAGGGAATAGCACATTGTATAATAATAGCCTTGAATATGTTTCTGTTCAGGAAAGCGTTAAAGTTTTCATTTACGCAATGGAAGTTGGATTTTCCATACCATTCTTTCTGATTCTAGTTTTCTTGGGTGACGCTGACCTCCCTCGTTTACATGTCCTAAGAATGCTTCAGAGTTCATCCAACTTTACTTCTTCTCAACTCTGAAGTTCCACATGAATGCGCCAGAACACATGACCCTCCTGCTAGTTTTGCACATCACTTTTTACTTATCCCACTTGAGTTTGAATATTATTCCTTTTTTTGCGCCTGGTTCTGGTTTGCATCGTCATATATATTTATTTCTGTACCCTACAAGCTCTTATACTGATCTCGGTAACAGAAAACTCAGCCTTGCTGTGGGACCTTCAGCTGTTTTACACATGTCCGCAAGCACTGAGTGATCTGAAACATGTGATCCCTTAGCAGAGGAGCATGTGATGCAGAGAGAGTTTTGCTGGCATCATTGCAAACACATTTCTAGTCTTAGAATCTTCCCTCGTGGTCTTCGTTACAAATATTGATCATCTTTAGAAACCTGGCGTGTGGACAACGCTAGTAATAATGTACAGCGCGTACCTGATCATCTTATCTGCAAATTGGATTCATCGTTATTAAAATGATACATAACCAACTGAAAGACACAGAATCTCTGATCCAGTGCATTAATATTGCTGAAGAGATTGATAACAACCTATTTGCGCCACACCTGTCTTTTCCTTATCTCACACCAGAGATCAAGGAGAATACACCGATACTGATGGAGCCCACAGAAACACCAGTCGGAAATTGTCCGCTTGCAGCTTCTTCCCAGTAAGGCAGATATTACTAAAATTGTTCGCTATCACAATACATGAAGTTTGAGGATTCGCCGATCCAGAATTTCCATACCTGACTCTGCTGATCCTACGGAGAAGTGCAGATTCCGAGCAGCCACGTCGGCTGTGAGAGAAAACACGTGAAATATCACTGGGACTTTCTATTCAAGCTCTTAATATACTGCACCTCTTCCGTAACCATCAGCATCGCCCCAAAGGTGGCGTCTGAATGCGTTCCCCAAGAGCTGCTCACATCGGCCACAACCAGCGTGCTTAGGGTAACACTGGGGATTGCTTGCTATGTGTTCATCAGCTCCGGCTTCTGCAATGTTTATTGCCCTGGGCTACAGGACTTTCAGAGCACAGCACAGTCATTCAGAAGCTCTTCCACCTACATCAGCGTCACCCCAAAGGGCGTCAGCCGTTTCCTGCTGATCGCTGATGTTACAGCTGTTCTACACACACATATTCCAGTAAGCTCAAACTCCAACACCACACTACATCATGAATATATATTTATGTCAAAAAGTGTGCTACTGACGTGGCAAATGTATACAACAAAAGAAAGGGGCGCCCATGCACTCCAATTGACAAAACATATATGGTAATAGTATAGAGTTAAATACTTCAATAATAATATTTTCCTGGTTATTAGTTAGATCCTTGGCCAAAGCATCATAAGCCTGCATACCAACGCCAAGGTATAACCAAATGTGCAGGTCCTACATTACTCTGTGACCCCTTCCTGTTACCTCTGTATAATTACAAAACACACCACTCTTTCATCCCCACGTAACCTATTTCTCCGCTTATTCTTCTTGTAGATTGTAAGCTCCGGGGGCAGGAACCTCTGTACCTACTGTTAATCTATGTATGGGGTTTGTTTACTGTCTTTTGTCCTCCAAACCCTAATGTACTGCGCTACGGTATATGCTGGGGCGTTAAAATAAATAATATAACAATAAATATCAATGACTCCTATAAATGAATTCAAATCAGCACAGGAACAGATTGGCAGGATCTCCAGAGCCTCAGCCTTGGGAAAGGAGACTGTGACCCACGGATTGTGGACAGAACTGAGATTAGACCTGCCACACTTTACTCTCAGAATTGGACCCAAATAAACTCTGTATTTTTTATATACTATGTGCCCCCAAATCCCTATTCCTATAACCCTCAAATGTTATTATCATTCAATGTTTATTTACCTTCTTTACCATTTAGTTTATGGTCAATATTATATATATACATGTACTTGTACAGGGCTTTTTGTGGCGGTGCTGTCCGGTACTCAGTACCAGCACCTCTGTTTGCCTGTCTAAGTGTACATAAAAAATTCTTAATATTAATAAATATTACCATCAACTGCAAGGAACAGCGATGGGGACATCATGCGCCCCTACAACGCTAATATAACCTAGGGTGGTGGGAGGAGGTTCATGTTTTTTGCCAAGAATTATCACTCCACCCCATACATCGAATATGGTCACGTTATATCGATGATGTGCTGGTGTGTGGAGTGGTGGTAATAAGCTACAATTGAAGACCTTTGTTAACCTATTGAATACAATATTTCAATCTAAAACTCACTAGTGAAATAGACTCTCGCAAAATTGTGTTTTGGATGGAAATCTCGAGGGATGAAAGGGACTTATACAAACCACTGTCAACACTAAGAAAACAGCAACTAACAACCTACTCATGGCAACTAGCCATCACCCCAAACCCCTAATACAGGGAATTCCTACAGGACAGTTTTTAAGAGCAGAAGAAACTGCTCTACTGACATCACCTTAGAGGAACAAGCGCAAATGATGAGCCGAAATTCAGACAGAGGGGATTAGTCTAACACCATAAACAAGGCGTACAAAAGAGCCAAAACGACCTCCCGAAGCAGTTTGCTGTATGATAACAAAGACCAAAATAATGGTCGAATCCTATACGCATTATAGGAAAAAGACAGCAAACAATGGTGAGAAATAAAAACAGTATTCTGTATTCTTGCTAAACGACTTGGGGGCCTATGCAGAGAGCAGCGAATTTTAAAATTGGCGAATTTATTAAAAAGTAGCTTTTTTGGAGAGTTGTATTCTCCATATGCAGAAAAGTGCGAATTCTGCTATGTTTAACATGGATGCGTGTGGCGAGTTTAAATTGGCGAGATGCGCGCTTCAGAAACGTGTAAAACAAATTCGCGCCTTTTTTTTCCCTTTGCAATGGCCGCGAGCGGCAGCTTCTTGCCAGTTTTTTCTGGAGGCAAAAAGGAGACAATCGCGCCATTTTTATTGGCGCGAACAGCCGCTGATGACGTTCGCGCCTCTCTGCATACGGATATTTTTAAAACTGGCGAGATTGAGGTTCTCGCCAGCCGCGAGGCGAGTTTTACAATAGAAAGAAAAATTGGCGCGTTTTTCGGAAATCGCCATTTTTGCTGCTTTCTGCGCGATTTTCTCCAAAAAATGGCGAATTTCGAAATAGCGCTGCTCTCTGCATAGGCCCCTTGGCCTTAAAGACGGAAATTTCCTCAACCCCCTCTGTCACATACAGACGACCTCAGACCCTGAGTGATACCCTTGTACATAGTCATTTTCAGGGATCACACAAAGACACGTGGCTAAAACCTAAAACGGTAGGTACCTATCGTTGTGGTACGGCAAAGCTTGCTCTTTAATTAACACTTCAAAGGAGTTTTGGGATTGGAACAATTTAAAAAGTTCCGAATCCAAAAATGTATAAATGTAAAACACTAGGAATTGTGCTGTGAGTGTGTGCTTAGTGTGTGCAGTGTGCAGTGAGTGTGTGCAGTGTGCTGTGAGTGTATGCAGTGTGCTGTGAATGTATGCAGTGTGCTCTGAGTGTGTGCTATGAGTCTATGCATTGTACTGTGTATGTGTCAGTGTGTGTGTGTGGGTGTGCAGTGTGCTGTGAGTGTGTGTGCTGTGAGTGTATGCAGTGTGCTGTGAGTGTGTGCAGTGTGTGTGAGTGTGTATGCTGTGAGTGTATGCAGTGTGCTGTGAGTGCATGCAGTGTGCTGTGAGTGTATGCAGTGTGTTGTGAGTGTATGCAGTGTGCTGTGAGTGTATGCAGTGTGCTGTGACTGTATGCAGTGTGCTGTGAGTGTGTGCAGTGTGCTGTGAGTGTGTGCAGTGTGCTGTGAGTGTGTGCAGTGTGTTGTGAGTGTATGCAATGTGCTGTAAGTGTATGCAGTGTGCTGTGACTGTATGCAGTGTGCTGTGAGTGTATGCGTGTGCTGTGAACGTATGCAGTGTGCTGTGAGTGTATGCAGTGTGCTGTGAGTGTATGCAGTGTGCGGTGAATGTATGCAGTGTGCGGTGAGTGTGTGCTATGAGTCTATGCATTGTACTGTGTATGTGTCAGTGTGTGTGTGTGTGTGTGTGCAGTGTGCTGTGAGTGTGTGTGCTGTGAGTGTATGCAGTGTGCTGTGAGTGTGTGCAGTGTGCTGTGAGTGTGTGTGCTGTGAGTGTATGCAGTGTGCTGTGAGTGTATGCAGTGTGCTGTGAGTGTATCAGTGTGTAGTGTGTTGTGAGTGTATGCAGTGTTGTGAGTATGCAGGTGCTGTGACTGTAGTGCAGTGTGCTGTGAGTGTGCACACTGCATACACTCACAGCACACACACTCACAGCACACTGCACACCCACACACACACACTGACACATACACAGTACAATGCATAGACTCATAGCACACACTCAGAGCACACTGCATACATTCACAGCACACTGCATACACTCACAGCACACTGCACACACTCACTGCACACTGCACACACTAAGCACACACTCACAGCACAATTCCTAGTGTTTTACAATTTATACATTTTTGGATTCGGAACTTTTTAGAATTGTTCCAATCCCAAAACTCCTTTGAAGTGTTAATTAAAGAGCAAGCTTTGCCGGTACCACAACGATAGGTACCTACCGTTTTAGGTTTTAGCCACGTGTCTTTGTGTGATCCCTGAAAATGACTATGTACAAGGGTATCACTCAGGGTCTGAGGTCGTCTGTATGTGACAGAGGGGGTTGAGGAAATGTCCGTCTTTAAGGCCAAGGGGCCTATGCAGAGAGCAGCGCTATTTCGAAATTCGCCATTTTTTGGAGAAAATCGCGCAGAAAGCAGCAGAAAATGGCGAGTTCCGAAAAACGCGCCAATTTTTCTTTTCTATTTGTAAAACTCGCCTCGCGGCTGGCGAGAACCTCAATCTCGCCAGTTTTAAAAATATCCGTATGCAGAGAGGCGCGAACGGCATCTAGCGGCTGTTCGCGCCAATAAAATGGCGCGATTGTCTCCTTTTTGCCTCGCCAGAAAAAACTGGCAAGAAGCTGCCGCTCGCGGCCATTGCAAAGGGAAAAAAAAGGCGCGAATTTGTTTTTACACGTTTCTGAAGCGCGCATCTCGCCAATTTAAACTCGCCACACGCATCCATGTTAAACATAGCAGAATTCGCACTTTTCTGCATATGGAGAATACAACTCTCCAAAAAAGCTACTTTTTAATAAATTCGCCAATTTTAAAATTCGCTGCTCTCTGCATAGGCCCCCAAGTCGTTTAGCAAGAATACAGAATACTGTTTTTATTTCTCACCATTGTTTGCTGTCTGTTCCTATAATGCGTATAGGATTCTGACCATTATTTTGGTCTTTGTTATCATACAGCAAACTGCTTCGGGAGGTCGTTTTGGCTCTTTTGTACGCCTTGTTTATGGTGTTATGACTATATCCCCTCTGTCTGAATTTTCGGCTCATCATTTGCGCTTGTTCCTCTAAGGTGATGTCAGTAGAGCAGTTTCTTCTTGCTCTTAAAAACTGTCCTGTAGGAATTCCCTGTATTAGGGGTTTGGGGTGATGGCTAGTTGCCATGAGTAGGTTGTTAGTTGCTGTTTTCTTAGTGTTGACAGTGGTTTGTATAAGTCCACTTTCATCCCTCGAGATTTCCAAATCCAAAAACACAATTTTGCGAGAGTCTATTTCACTAGTGAGTTTTAGATTGAAATTATTGTTATTCAATAGGTTAACAAAGGTCTTCAATTGTAGCTTATTACCACTCCACAACACCAGCACATCATCGATATAACGTGACCATAATTCGATGTACTGGGTGTGGAGTGATAATTCTTGGCAAAAAACATGAACCTCCTCCCACCACCCTAGGTATATATTAGCGTATGTAGGGGCGCATGATGTCCCCATCGCTGTTCCTTGCAGTTGATGGTAATATTTATTAATATTAAGAATTTTTTATGTACACTTAGACAGGCAAAACAGAGGTGCTGGTACTGAGTACCGGACAGCACCGCCACAAAAAGCCCTGTACAAGTACATGTATATATATATATATTGACCATAAACTAAATGGTAAAGAAGGTAAAATAACATTGAATGATAATAACATTTGAGGGTTATAGGAATAAGGGATTTGGGGGGCACATAAGTATATAAAAAATACAGAGTTTATTTGGGTCCAATTCTGAGAGTAAAGTGTGGCAGGTCTAATCTCAGGTTCTGTCCACAATCCGTGGGTCACAGTCTCCTTTCCCAAGGCTGAGGCTCTGGAGATCCTGCAGCAATCTGTTCCTGTGCTGAGTTTGAATTCATTTATAGGAGTCATTGATATTTATTGTTATTATTATTTATTTATAACGCACCAGCATATACCGTAGCGCAGTACATTAGGGTTTGGAGGACAAAAGACAGTAAACAAACCCCATAACATAGATTAACAGTAGGTACAGAGGTTCCTGCCCCCGGGAGCTTACAATCTACAAAGAAGAATAAGCGGAGAAATAGGGTACGTGGGGATGAGAAGAGTGGTGTGTTTTGTAATTATACAGAGGTAACAGGAAGGGGTCACAGAGTAATGTAGGACCTGCACATTTGGTTATACCTTGGCGTTGGTATGCAGGCTTATGATGCTTTGGCCAAAGGATCTAACTAAATAACCAGGAAAATATTATTATTGAAGTATTTAACTCTATACTTATTACCATATATGTTTTGTCAATTGGATGTAGCATTGGGCGCCCCTGTCTTTTGTTGTATACATTTGCCACGTCAGTAGCACACTTTTTGACATAAATATATATTCATGATGTAGTGGGTGTTGGAGTTTGAGCTTACTGGGAATATGTGTGTGTAGAACAGCTGTAACATCAGCGATCAGCAGGAAACGGCTGACGCCCTTTGGGGTGACGCTGATGTAGGTGGAAGAGCTTCTGAATGACTGTGCTGTGCTCTGAAAGTCCTGTAGCCCAGGGCAATAAACATTGCAGAAGCCGGAGCTGATGAACACATAGCAAGCAATCCCCAGTGTTAACCCTAAGCACGCTGGTTGTGTGCCGATGTGAGCAGCTCTTGGGGAACGCATTCAGACGCCAGCCTTTGGGGCGATGCTGATGGTTACGGAAGAGGTGCAGTATATTAAGAGCTTGAATAGAAAGTCCCAGTGATATTTCACTGTGTTTTCTCTCACAGCCGACGTGGCTGCTCGGAATCTGCACTTCTCGCGTAGGATCAGCAGAGTCAGGTATGGGAAATTCTGGATCGGCGAATCCTCAAACTTCATGTATTGATGAGAGCGAACAATTTTAGTAATATCTGCCTTACTGGGGAGAAGCTGCAAGCGGACAATTTCCGACTTGGTGTTCTGTGGGCTCCATCAGATAGCGGTGTATTCTCCTTGATCTCTGGTGTGAGATAAGGAAAAAGACAGGTGTGGCGCAAATAGGTTGTTATCAATCTCTTCAGCAATATTAATGCATCTGGATCAGAGATTCTGTGTCTTTCAGTTGGTTATGTATCATTTTAATATACGATGAATCCAAATTTGCAGATAAGATGATCAGGTACGCGCTGTACATTATTACATAGCGTTGTCCACACGCCAGGTTTCTAAAGATGATCAATATTTGTAACGAAGACCACGAGGGAAGATTCTAAGACTAGAAATGTGTTTGCAATGATGCCAGCAAAACTCTCTCTGCATCACATGCTCCTCTGCTAAGGGATCACATGTTTCAGATCACTCATGTGCTTGCGGACATGTGTAAGAACAGCTGAAGGTCCCACAAGCAAGGCTGAGTTTTCTGTTACCTGAGATCAGTATAAGAGCTTGTAGGGTACAGAAATAAATATATATGACGATGCAAAACCAGAACCAAGGCGCAAAAAAAGGAAATATATTCAAACTCAAGTGGGATAAGTAAAAAGTGATGTGCAAAACTAGCAGGAGGGTCATGGTTCTGGCGGCATTCATGTGGAACTTCAGTTGAGAAGAAGTAAAGTTGGATGAACTCTGAAGCATTCTTAGGACATGTAAACGGAGGGAGGTCAGCGTCAGACCCAAAGAAACTAGAATCAGAAAGAATGGTATGGAAAATCCAACTTCCATTGCGTAAATGAAAACTTTAACGCTTTCCTGAACAGAAACATATTCAAGGCTATTATTATACAATGTGCTATTCCCTGTATTGTTCAAGAGAATGTCTTTTAAAATATTGCCAGCCAAGCCAGCCATCAGGCTACTGGATAACCCAACAGACCCCAAAATCAGCCAAGGCAGCAACTTGAGGAACCTCAACTTTAGGAACGTCAGCAGCTGATATCGGAAGGTGACAATTTTGAGGCAGTAGAAGGTGCAGAGCCAAGCAGTCATCCAAGAGCTGGAGAGGATGGTGGAGCTGAAAATGGCTTGGCATAATATGTAGACCTGTAGTACGTGAAAATCTTTCCAGAAAAAGTAAGTCATGTAAATGAAGAATTGCAAGGTCTGCATGGTGACGTTGGATAGTCCTAGTGCCAGCAGGATGAGATCGGCAGGACTTTGATACCCACCCTTAACCCAAGCCCTGGCACTGACAGCAGTGATGAATATGTTTAAAGGAATTCCAGTAAAGGAGCCAGTGATTAGAATGACCAGCATGGCTATATGTTCTGGCAGCATTTCAATATTCCTAATGTCTCCTCGCCGGGAAAAGTCTGAAATGATGGAGCCTGTCCTCTTTGTATTCCCTAAATGTTCTGCTGCCAGATCTAAGGGTTACGTCTCTCGTTCTGGTCTCTTTTTCTGTACAGAGATGTACTGTAAGCACCTTATTGTCCCTTTGAGCTGCATCTAGGGGACATTTCTCTCTGACGCAGTTTTGCTTTGAATTTCCTAATCTAGTAGAAAGATAGTTTTACACCACGCAGAGACGACTTTGGGATTTGCATAGATACAAATGAAGATGTAACATGCTTCAACTGTCAGTTTTACCAGTGTCACTGTGGAGGAGTGGTATATATATATATATACGTGATATAACCAAAGAGCTTTTAGTTGAGAACACAATAACACAGATATATCACACTTCATATAACACGTGTCCCTCTATAGAGGAGACACTAATCACAGTATACCACACAACTCTACCTCTGCACCACGGCGGGTGCCCACACTTTATGCGTCACGGCGGACGCTAACACCATATGCGTCACGGCGGACGCTAACCTTCCAAAGAGTGATACCACCCTGTGTCCAGTAACCCCAATCCAATGTCTCGCACTCCCAAGTCATATACCAATGTGTGTGTGTGACTGCGCAGCCACTATGTCTGGTGATAGGCCTTGTTGGTGCACATGAGTTTGTGGGTTACCTGCCCGGTCTCCAGCCACGGGTGCCGCTATACCACTGGGGTTGCATCCGCCGGGATATCCTCCTACACGTGGGGTGAATTCCAGCGTGGATAATATCACCGCAGCTCCGCACCGTCTGTACCTTGGCGAGGATCTGTCTGCTGCCCGCAGGCCGCAGTCACTGCTTGCTCGGCCTCCGTGCAGATAGTCCAGCTCTCTTTAAGGCTAGGGCTTGAGCCCAAGCCTCGTGGCGGGAAACACAGCGTCCGCTGGATCCCTAACTAGCGAATAGCTAATGGGGCAGGGTCCCTAACCTAGGGCCTGTCCCTACAATACTCAACTAGTGTGACTCAGGGCTATCTGGGGCCTAGGGGAATTACTGGCCTAGTGCAGAGAGTCACTGACTCCTGCACCCTACCTCCTTCCCCTAGCTTCTCCAGTCACCAACTGCTGTGTGCAAAAACCCTGCGAAATGTATCCTTTCCCTGCAAGCAGGGAGCTCCTCCAGCCCTATTGGCTCCCTGGCGTCACATGGGGTTCCCTAAGGCTCATGGGATCTGTAGTCCCTGGCCAATAACTTCCCTGGTAGGCTAGGGCTTCGCGGGCTTATCTCTGCGCATGCGCGAGCTGACTAGCGTTCTCCCGCACCTGCTCTAACTGCGCATGCGCATGCTGTCTTGCAATGGCGGCGCCCTGCTCCACGGACCGCCGAGACCCCAGCAACGCGATCGCGGCCTCGGCAACCGGCCCGATCGCGTCCCCAGCAACCGGCCCGCTCGCGTCCCCGGCAACCGGCCCTACCGCGTCCCTAGCAACCGGCCGCAACTACCAACAACGCTCGGCTCGCGTATCAGAAGGAGTAGGTGAGTGCGCAAGGGGGAACCTGGCTACATCTATAATTAGATCCATAAACTAAAAAACAACTAAAAAAACAAACTAGAAAAACTAAATACAAAAAGGGAAAACCTAAATAATAATTTCGCATAATAGATTATAAATCTAAATCATAAAATAAATAATACATTGAATATTCAGCAATACAGCAATAAGACAATAAACAGTAACCCAAAATAAACTGCAAAAAGGACCAAGTATTAGATGCAATAAGTATGTGAAATAATCCATAAACCAAACAGACAGTGATATACTGTATATACCATGAACACTTTAATTGGTCAGAAAATGTTTGAGTTCCCATTCTATGTTGATACCTGCGGGATATAAAGTGTCCATGGTACTGTATATATTCAGAACATTTCTATCATATTAAGTTTTTTCTGTCTATCACCTCCTCTAGTGTGAGACGGGACATGTTCTATATCAGAAATTTTAACATTAGGATACTTCCCTGTGGACAGGATGGAAAATAACGAGCCACAGGATGTACTAGATCCTTCTTTTTAATTAGCCTTACATGTTCTTGTATTCTTAACCTTAATGGTTTAATAGTACGACCTATGTATAACTTCTTACAGCCACACTGTATGTATGTGTGTTGTGACAGAAACCAGGGGATGGTAATAAATTCCGTATATAGGGCTCCCCTAAAAGACCGTGTTCTAAACAGTCCCGGACAAACGACGGAGCCCCAGAGTAAGCCGTTTGTCACATATGGTGGAGAATGCGGGCAGAGCACTAACAGTCCCGGACAAACGACGGAGCCCCAGAGTAAGCCGTTTGTCACAGTGTATATATGTATGTGATGTATATATAACTTCTTACAGCCACACTGTATGTATGTGTGTGTGCATATATATATATATATATGTATGTATGTATAACTTCTTACAGCCACACTGTATGTATGTGTGTATATGTGTGTGTGTATATATCAGGTGAGTTTTCGTTGACACACCTAGTACTCTCTAAACCAATCAGATACTGAGTATCACCATATAACAATCACTTGTGGCTATACCAGTTACCCTCTGACAAAGTCCTATTGCTGGGATGAAACGCGTCGGAGTTACTTTGTGGCATGTTTAAAGATTTGTAGTGCACATTAAACTTTTCATTTTTTACTAATTGCGCTTGGTTTTTGACAAATCTCATCGGACGGCTGAGAACCGCCATTACCGCATGTTTTCTACAAACTGCTGGGAACAGTGACAACAAACAGGAAAGTGTTACAAAGATCTTGCACTGCTGGGGAGGAGGGCCAAACCTGCTATAGAAATCACAGGATGCTCAGTGCAATAAAACTCATAAAAATGGCAGTTAGAGTTAATTTTTAACATATAAAAAGGTAGTAAATATGATCTAATACTGACTTATTTAAAAATACAGACGCAGGATATTGCATGGATTGTTCCGGACGTTCACTAGTAGCAGGACAAAGGGCAGCATGGGGGGTAACTGAGAGGCAGAACCAGCAGAGAATGTAAAGCAATTGATGAGAATGGCACTGATGGGACTGGAGGCAGGTAAAAGGCAGACTGTAGGATGACCGGTAACACCTCAGTGGTGGCTGCTCAGAACGCATCCTCGTGCTGAGAGTGGCATGTGAAATGCACACACCTGCTCAGCCACACAAGGTTCAATCGTAAATGTCATCGAAATGAACAATTTACATAATCACCTGTGTATGAGAGATCAAAGTGACCCAACCCCACAATCCTCTGTTTCTACTTTGGGAAATGTGTTTAAGTTGTGTCTGAGCGCCTCATTGTTTAGTTACTGCAATTACACAAGAAGGTAGCAGTGCGTCAAAACCCGTCTGATGTTACTTTGGGACCCGCCTGATGTTACTTTGGGACCCGCCACCCTTTTCCTATGTAAAAACATGAACTAAATAATAGGGACATGTATTGGATGTTATGTTTTCTGAAAGTAAATTAAAAATAATATGCACCAAATACAAGTGTAACATATTCTGTAAAAAACAACAACAGTGTACTGTGTGTACTAGGATATACCACAAAACTGGCACAAATTATTTGTTATTTAACTTTTATTGCAAACATCCTAAAATTCCCGTTGCCATGTATGGGGAAACTGCCCAGTAATGATGAGGTTCACACACGACTCAAGGGGGGACGGGGGAGGGGGAATGTTCCATGTACCATCCTCAGTTGCTCTCATTCTGTGAAAGAGTAACATAGAATAGTATCCCCCAGCATACAAAGTGTCATTTCGAGTTCCCCATGATGAGAATTATGGACTGAGACATGGGGTAAAAAAGGATGTTCCTCAATGTAGTTTAGAGATATCAACATGGTCATATCTCCCAGGTATAATACCATGTAGATGAGGATGAGTAACACCATAGTTCTAGCTGCTCTAAAATGAGCCTCCAACTGGGGACGGCTGAATTTCGATGCATTGTGTCTCATTGTCTGAGCATGTCCCCACACAGATGTCAGGGTGATCCCAATGGAGACCAGGCTCATGAAAAAGGGGTGGCAGCATCCCAACAAAATGGGGACTGTGTGCACGAAACTGATAAAAAGTCCTCCACTAATGGTGGAGTTGGCGTTGAAATTTTTCTTTAGAATCACAGAAGAGATTTGTAGCTTCATACGAATGGGAAAAAGCTGTTTGAAGTTGGCAATTTTCATACAGTAGTAAACATAGAACCAGGTAGTGAGCCAGAAATAAGGGCAAAATAAACTGAATATATTCTTCTGACACAAACTTGAATCCAAGTCTTGTAGAAGAAAACATGTACAGTCAGTGCGCTCTGCATGATGATACTGTTCAATCTCAGGGTAAGCATGATTTGATCACAAGGATTGATGCCTTTATCCCTGTCTCGGAAATTAACAGCCACAATACATGTGTTTAAGATGATCCCAGATGCACTTTCAATTATAGCAATGGCTAAACTCACGATCAATAAAACAGGGGACAATTTTCTATTCTTCCACTCTCCTTCGTGTGACTTTACAGATAGTGGTAGAACTAGTGTGACATGTAACGCAGGCGTGCCGTGAATATTCAGAAATATAGACCTTGAGAAGGTTTAAATGAGGTTGTCATGGATACAAGCTTGAGATTACCTCCGTTTAAACAGCCGTACGAGGTGGTGTTTTAAGGAGGTGTTTTATGGCATAAGGACATGTGCTTATGATCTTCTTATCATTACTAAAGCACAGATATAGATGCAGCCACTTCTGCTGTGGAATCCTTGTGGTGCAAATCTGATCCACATTGCAGCTCCGCCAGGGAAGGGAAACCTGTGACCTAATTCTTGCTTGATAAAGAGTTACTCCATCAGCCTCTTTCCAAGGCAGAAGACGTCTTACTGCTCGATTACTGGCACGGGTAATAGAGGGCAATATTTACTGAGCAGGGCTGAGAGGTTCTTGGAGATTATCCCTCCTAAGTAAATATAGTGATTTTTAGATTCTTTTTAGATTTACTAAAGCACACTGCATTTTAGCATAAATTAACTTCAATACAGATTAACGGGATGTGCTAAATCGTAGCATCATTTAGTGAACCTGGGCATTAGTGCTAATGGCGAAGAGGAAAATAAAGTGTGTGTAAGTCAGACATGCATGTGTCTGCAATGTAATTGTGCAGAATTTGGCACTGAAACGTACACTATACAGTACTGTGTCATTACGGGCGTGTAAGACATGTGCACAGAGCTTTTAAAGCAGGGAACGGTTTTTAGGGGGAAATCCTATAGGGTTTTATATAGCTGCAGCTTTAACTGCGTAAATATCAGCTTGTGATCAGCATAACGGGGGTAACAAAAACAGAGTCTAGCTCCTATAGGGAGCGCTGAATATAGCACAGCTTACATCCTGTTAATGGGTAGGAGGGCTAATCCCCTTAGCAACAACAACACAAAAAGTCACTGCGGGGGTCAGGTTACCTTAGGATTAGTGGTATACCGAGTACCCAGAATTACCCGGTATCCGGCTTTACCCGGCACATTTCCAGCTACCCGGACATTACCTGCACCCGGCAACTGAGAAGTGGGCTCGGGTACTGTCAGGGCAGCTGGAAATAATCTAATTACTTACCTTTCCAAAGACATCTAGGACCAGCAGCAGCAGTCCTGTGATGGTGGCAGCATCAGAGGTGTCTTCAACCGGCGGCGGAGCTGCAGGAATCACTTCCATAGCACCGGAGCAGGTAAACATTGTCCGTGTGAGCCACCGGGGGACCATGTGACCATAGCAGAAGACGGAGCGTTTCTATTGGACAGCCGCTGATGCTGCTGATCCTAGATGTCGCCGCCACCCTGCAGGTAAGTGTCAAACCGGGTAGCCGGGTACCCGACCGGGTACAACCTTTCATTTTGGCCGGGTACCTGTTACCCGTTTTTTTTTAAACCTGGTCCAACACTACTTAGGATCGCTGCTTCCTCCTGCCTGGCTAAGAGGGGGAGAGCCCAGTGCAGGTATGTTCTCCACAGCGGTCCAGGGTGTCTCCCAGGATCAGAGAGTCTAACAGCAGTGTTCTCTGTCCAGGGTGTCTCCCAGGATCAGAGAGTCTAACAGCAGTGTTCTCTCCCCAGCAGTCCAGGGTGTCTCCCAGGATCAGAGATAACGCGGGAAGGGCGGGGGGGTCGCAGAATGTGAATGCGGTTTACAGTATATTTGGCAAAACGACACGGCCGCTGAAGCGCATATTGAGCATTTGGGTAACATAAACGCAAAATTTACAACCCACAGCTGTCAACCATTTTTTCATTAAAAACATAACTCTAATCCTGCTAGCTTTACATTTAAAGCTTATTGAACGTTGCCCCACTGGAGGGGCTAGGCAAAATATAGGACTTAAATTTAATTAAAAGGGAAGTCCTTTTGGATTGTTTCGAGCTGAAAAACGATTCATCCCTCAAGGCTGTAAATCATAGACGTTCGATATAAAACCCATTTCTTATGACCATAACATGTCCTCTCTTCTTTCCCATTAGATGCTAAATTTTACTATCACTAGCAAATATTTGCATTTAGCTCCAGTCCAGTAAGAGGTTCATTGCCTTCTTAGCTGTACATGAGGCGATTCATATTTAAGTTTTATATTTTAATTCTATGTATTTTTAGATGTTTCTATTTAGTTTTTTAGATTACACAATGTACTTAATTTTATGTATTTTTATGTAATTGTATGGTCATTTTGGAAGACTCATATATAGTGTGATTGTGAGTCTAATTGGCTAGTTAACTACAGAGTCGTGTTGCTGCTATAACTATTTGATTACCATACTTAATGTAAGCCACTGGGACTCTAGCCAACAGCCTATAAATAGTCCTCCTTCTAACATGTCCTATTACACTCCTGAGAAACCGCTTACGGAGAAACCGCGTAGATTGAACCCTGATGAGAGAAACCACTAAATGCTCTAAGTTTTCCCCCAGAGAGCAAGCTCAGATGGACGTCACTATCCTGTTTCCGGTTTGGTGAGACTCTCCATTGAAACGCACGCCGAGGCGAAGGGGGGACCTAACACAGCTGCTTTGGCACGAGATACAATATGGATCTAAACGCTTGTTTTCTTTTATACTTGTGAGTGTATTGGACAGCCACTACCATTATAATAGATATGTCGTACCGTCGCACTAATGTCTGTTTCCTCATTTTTTACCTAAGGTCCTCCGTATCCCCATATCTACACTGACCCCACCTCTACCACGGGTTAGACAGGCTGTCCCCTGAAAGATACCTTTATGGGAACAACACTCACCATACACGTGTGAGTACTTGAACACCGCACTTTAAAAAATTTTTTTTTTATTTATCTACAACACACCATACTGCACCCGATCATAAAATGTGTTTCTGTTTTACATGACTTTGCGCTTCCAGAATGATTCTTCACTTCTTCCCGCCACGTGACGCGAGACGAACCCCCACCCCTCTGGGTAAGCGTGCATTCACATGTTTGTATTAGTATCACCATATGATAGGCACTTGTTTTATAGGAATATACTTTTTAGAGCGCCACATTGATATATTTTTTTTTTTCCAATTCCGCAGGAACTGGCATACTACAAGGGGTTGCACGCTGTGGTCAAAACCTACAGAGACCAACAGACTGTTATCTTACAATGCGAAAAAAACAGTGCCAGAGACTTTATAACACCAGACAATTGTGGTGCCACCAGCAACTTGAGCTGTGTAAAACACCCTGCATCTTTGCCAAAGAACCTTGGACCATGGGACCTTGATACCAAAGTGATACCTGCCGGTGTCACCTCTCTTAGTTGGACCTGAACTCTTGCAATTGTGTGAGAATGTGGATTTATTCCTTTTTATGTTGCCAATTGCACATATGTTCCCCTACCCTAAAATCGTGGTCCTTCTCCGGATACCAGACGGGGAAGTGTCCCTGGTACTAGAAGATCCAATCCTGTGTCTTTCCTTTAGTTTATGGATCCAATTTCTCTCACTTGATTTAACTGCCTGTCTTTGCTCCCCTGTCCCAGCAAGCACGTCTGCATGTAAATTCCACCCTTCTTTGCTACATGTTTATTTCCCTCAGACATTCTGTGAGTTGCCAATAGCAGCCCAGCCCTTTCCGCCTCCAGAATGGGCAAGTCTGCTCCCCCTCGGTTTATTTTCGATAGTCTGTCCCCAAGGCTATATCCGTTACCCACACCTGCTCCTCACTGCCTTCACCCTAATCACATGTGAGGAACAGACCGTCTGCATCCAACCCCTGGTAGGGCCTTTCTCTCTTACCAATCTACCTCATAGACGCAATCCCACATAGAGAAGCACTCTCTGTCTACACTACAACCTACAAGTTCCTGTGTTTTCCACACTCCCTCCTGCAATAACGTTAAGAAAGCCTTACGGACTTGTCCTGCTTTGGAAGAGGGAAGACATGATTTTAAAGCTCAACTGAAGCTCTTTATACCATCCAACACGTGACCCTAGCTTCAGATAAGTGATGTTTTCCAGGGTACCAACCCCCATCCTCAAATGTTCAATGTTCCACCAACCGCTTCACATATACTCTCAACAACTACCCATGAGTAAATACTTTGTCGTCTATGATCGAGGACAGTACAAATAGTTCTCCACTGTGGCGGGTTGGGGGGGGGGAATAGGCCACATCCTTACTGAGGGCTAGCTACCCGCCCAATTTCTGGTTCTGTTCTATCCTGCCCCACTAACGAGGAATTTACTCTGTCTTGCTCCATGTTTAGTTTGTAATAGCTTTGTTTATTTTCTTTTTCCTTTTGCATTGTAGCTCTGTATTGTTGTTTTTGTAGTCACCAATATTAATTCTGCAATATTTTTGATTGCAGGCTTTTTGTTTTGATATGATTAGCAATCCAAAAACTCGCTCAGAGATTCAATCCCGCCTTAAAGGAAAAAACCGTGGCATGAATACAGATCAGAGAAGCATGAGAGACGGATCAGGACATGCTAGGATACATTAAACACGAGTGAACTCTCTCTTAACATATCCTCTATCACGTTTTTAACTGCAAAATCCTCAATACTGTCACTGTAACACACCTCGCACCTTCCCTCTCTCCCACCGTCACCTGCGCGGACCTCGTGCCAGAACAGATTGGTGGTTTTTACCATGAATAATTTCCAGTCTGCCTCACTTTGCCACCGCGTGTGCAGATAACGATACGCACTTCACTATCTGCACCTTGTTTTTTCCCACTTATCTCATTTAGATGCACAATTTTTGCTTCTGAAAACTGTTTTTGTTCGACAGGACTGAACTTCCCGCTGGCTCCTACCCAGGATTCCTGTTATCAGACAACTCTCTTACATAAAATATATACACCTCTTTCCCTCTCCTCGCTACCTCCTGCTTTCGCTGTTCCTCATCTCTTGCCATTGGATAAAACAGACTCTCTCCTCCCACCGATCTGTGAAAGACATTTCATGAGCCCATCCCCCCAAGACTCACCACTCTCGCTCTACTGCTAAAACACTACCCTCACCTGGTAGGATATGCCTCCCCCTCCCCCATTCCAATTACATGTGAATTGTGTAATGTTGTACAAATACCTTTAATATTCCTTCAACGTCCTATTTCTCTATGTGGGGTAGGGAAGACTAAATGTTCTTATTTACACATTTGCCATTGTTAATACCGTTCTTTTGTAGAAATTCCCGTAATATCCCACGTGGCTACAACATGTTCAGTTTCAAACCCTCCCGCTACTCACTGTCCTGTCCAATTTCCTACAGGAGAACCCGAACCTAGTTATGTCAAAGGAATTCTGCTAATGGTCGGATACCTCTGTTCAGGCGAGTCTGAACTGCTGCTCAGCAAGAACATTTAGAGATGATCAACCTGCTCTATAGATATTACATCTCACTGATGACCTGGAACGTTATCACTCCATCCTCTCTCTATCCCTTTCTTCTCTCGGAGCCTGAGAATGGCTTGTTTATATCCCACGTGTCATAAACAGGACCCAACTCCACACTGAACAAAACGTAACCCTCACTGTTATACCCACTACTCACGCCTCTCATCCTCATGTGCTCACACAGCTGCCTCTGTACCTGTATCTAGCAGGAATTATCCTTGTACTCGCCTACCCCATATATCCCCTCTTCTTCTTCTTACTTTGTTTACTCATTGAGAGAGGTGTCCTGCCATGGTGCTGTCTCCCCGCCTCTCATAAGAACACTCCCAAGCACTATTTCCGCATGTCTCTAGTAACAGCAGCACTGCATCAACATCTCCTTCGGTATATCGTCTCAGATATAGCGCTAGTGACGCTCTTACGGGGTTCCCTATCCTTGTGGCTCTCGTTTTCTCGAATGCGTGCTAAGTCATCAAACCAGATGGCCAAAATGACCCTCTTAGAAAATGGGAACTCTTATTATTATTTACTGCTACAATTGTCTCGTTGTGATAAGCTCTGTAAACATTGGATCAACAAGTATCCGACGTTTTAGCCGGCACCTAAAATAAAGCATGTAAGAAGTTTGAAAACCGTGATTCCGGGAATGGATCTGACTCTGACCTGCCAAAGGCTCATGACAAGGATTCCCCCAAGTTCCCAGCGTCATCAAGAAAAAGACTTACATGTCCCTTCGAAAATCATGGGAACTATTTCATAAAATAATTTGTACTTGTATAATAAAGAATTACACCAGGTCGAACATTGCACTTTGATTGGTACGAAGTACCATCTGTCCCCTCAAACAGCTGAGTTAAAACCAAAAGCCCGCTCCAAAATATCCACTGTAAAAGATAAGCCATTAGTACCAGAGACGTAGTCAAGAATAGTATTCCACCATCACCATCATCCCTCACGTGGTACATTACACACGATGCCACCGTACATGCAAGACATCGTCTGTTAGCACTCATCATTTACCTTTACTTTATCATATAGCCGCCCGTTTTACCTTGATTATCTCTTTCCTCCAGCTCTATCTTGGCTACTTGTTGTCAGACTGGTTCCTCTTACCCTTCCACCGTCCTCCCAGCTCCTCTCCTTGCTCTTATTTGGCTATGATTGGGACAGACTGGTGTATCCTAACCCCCTCCAGACCTTCCACTCCAGCCCCCTTGCTCTTGATTTGCTTAAGGTTGACAAGCTGCGTGTACCCCTTCACCTTCCACACCTCCAGCCCTCGTCCTTGCTCTATCTTGGCTATGGTTGACAGACTGGTTTCACCGTTACCTTCCACCTCCAGCCCTCTTCCTGCTCTATCTTGGCTATGATTCGACGAGCCTGCTGTTGTATCCTTACCTCCATCTATCTCCTCCTTGCCTTTATCTTGCGAATGTTCTCAATCGCTGGTTAACCTTACTCTTCCACCCCTCCCACCCCCTCTCCGTCTGCTCTTATCTCTGGCTAATTGTTGACTAGACTGGTGTACCCTCCCTTCCACCTCCGTCATCCCTCTCCTTGCTCTTATCTCTGGCTAATGATTGACAGACTGGTGTACCCTTACCTCTTCTCACTCCTCAGTCCTCCTCCCTTGCTCTATCTCGGCTTAAATGGAATCCACGATGTTGACCTTCCTGTCACCGGTTCCAGCCCGCCTCTTTTCTCTGATACTTGGCTAATGCTTGTCAGACCTGGTTGTACCTTTACCTTCCATCTGCTCCCTTGCTCTTAGTCTCTGGCTAATGTTTGCAGAACGGTGTACCCTCTACCTTGGCCACCTCTCAACCCTCTCCTCGCTCTTATCTTTGGCTCATTGCTTGACGTACTGGTGTACCCTTCCCTCCGCTTTTTTTCCACTCCCCAGCCCTCTCCTTGCTCTTTCTTGGCGGTAATCTTGTCTATACTGGCTGTAGCTACTACCTTCCACCCTCCACCTCTTCCTTGCTCTTACTTGGCTAATGGTTTGTCATGACGCCGTGTGTACCTTACCTTCCACCCTCCCTCTCAGCCCTTCTTGCTCTATGTCTTGGCCTTATGGTGACAGACGGCTGTACACTTACACTTTCCCGACTCTCCAACCCCTTCCTGGCCTTGCTCTTTCTGGCTAATGTTACAGACTGGGTACCCTTACCTTCCACTCTCCGCAGCCCCTCTCCTTGCTTCTTGTCTTGGCCACCCCTTCTCATGCTGTCCAGACTGGTGTACCGTTACCTTCACCTCCAGCCCTCTACCTTACCTTACTCTTGTTGCTACCATCGTGTTGTTCAGACCTGGGTCGGGTACCTTCCTTCACCTCCCAGCCCTCTCGTCCCTTTCCCTTATCCTTGGCTATGGGTGACAGTACTGTGTACCCTAGCCTTCATCCTCCACTCCAGCCCTCGCTCGGTTGCTCGTTGGCATTTGCACTAGTGTCATACTCACTCTCCCCCAGCCATATAGTATGATACACTGTACTATGACAACTCATTGTTCACTACCTAGCAACCCTGGTTCCCATGATGCTGATACAGTTATTATGCTCTAAGAACCATTCTCCCCAAAGCTTTCAGTCGTTGGCACAGCGCAAAAAAAGAGCTGTGGAAATTTGTCAATCATGCAAAACTGCAAACCCCATGCAAAATGCAAACCCCACTACGTCCCAGGTTCCTCCCTTTCCGATTGACTAAGTCGACAAAGAGATCAAACCCACCAACCATATTCAAATACTTCAAATCTCCCCACCAGGGGATATAATCAATATCATGTAACGCTGTACATACAGGGGCTTAACCTGTACAACCTCATAAATAACAACCCGTGATCTTCTATTCTCCCACCCTTTATTACATAATAATACCCTATACATATGTTTTTTTCAGTGCTGCTATCTTTGAGTACATTTTATGTGCACCTTATCAGATCACATTTGCAGGCCAGGTCCCTGCCCCATTGGAGCCCACCAACCTATGCTTGTGGGATCAGGGTTTTTGCCGCCACAGGTCCACAGGAGCCGCACCTCGGGAATTGATCACAGGTTCCCCAATGTTTTGAAACCTCTCAGTTGCCAGTCTGGTGTCTTTTACTCACTGAGCCCGCCGCCCACTTCCTCCTGTAAAAAAACGTTAGTGTTTTATTAATACATGTTTTGTTTCAGTATATGCTTAAGCAAGGGAAAGAGTTGCCTGTCCTGGCTCTATACAGGCACGTATCCGTCAGAGAGTGACGAACACCCTTACACGCTCCTTCTGTGGCATTGAAGGGAGCGACTCACTGGGCATCCACTTCCTCACTCTTACAGCTTAACATCCATCTACTCAGGACTGCAGTCCCTCACCTGCTAAACGTACACTTAGTCCATTAGGACGACCATTTTTCTGGGTCCACAATTCCCCTCCTGAACGCAATGGGGACTCTCATACAACAACGTGTCCACCATCAAACAAGTAAGAAATAAGTGCCCCAAGACTGCCGATAAAAACTAGTACACGGCGCGTAACTCATGCAAAGGCAAACCAGATAACCAGACTTCGTCTAAGATGCTACACATCATTAACAGGTCAGCTAGCATTAGAACACACATTACATCACTGTCACTAAATCCTTTAAGCCTTCAGTGTACAACAACGGATTTCACAACAGATTCATCGGACATTTCATCCTGCACAACCGGGTGTTCGCATCCCTGTCAAGCTCACAGTTCTGATGAATGTGGACAGAATAAACCACCAACCTATCACTCATAGTGAAAATGTCCGCATAATTCCCCTTTTTATGGCCAACAATTGGAGGTGATAAATTTCTGCTTGTAGTACCCGATTTGAAATGGTTTGTGATCTGTGACTGGAAGACGCGCGTTTTAGAGACGTCTTCTTCTCGCAGTCACACAAATATTAGAGGATTACTATCGACTAACTGATCCAAGAATATCGTCGTTGTTCTTTAGCCTGAAGGCATGGATCAAATTGGCTGGATTACTTCTAAATGTAATATCTTGTTAAGTCGTCAGGTCCCCAGGGCCAATCGGCCTAAGGTTTCGACGTTTGAGCTCTGGTGACAGATCCTTCTTTGCTTATGGGATCTGCCTCCAACACCTGTCTGGCAGTCGCATCCTGATAATAATACATTATTTATTTATTTCTGCGTATATTATTACCCTCTCAAGAAATTGACCCGTAATGATATTTTTTCATACGTTTAACCTTCCTCGATCTCCACTCCTTGGATGACCACACCCCTTTCTCTGCTCCCTTCACTTGCAATCTCGCATCAAAGTTGTTCGCTTGCATACAGTCATCCGTTCTTTCTTCTGCATTCTTGAAAGCAGGTTCTCTAGATGATAGCCTGGCTGATCTTGTTATCACTTGTTCCTTGGATCAACCTTCTCTTTTCTCTTCTTTGATGTTTAACCACGCTTATACACAAGAAGTGCCTTAATATATACAACTACTATACATCGGATGCCACTGGAAGCAATCATTTCTGTAAGTACAACAAATCTTCACACGTATTTATTATCAGTTGCTTCGTCTATACCCTTCCTCTCTCTGGTGTTTTCGCCCTTGGTCCTGACACTTATTCCCTCATTGTCAAGTCCATATATTTCGAAGAACACATTGGACTTAAGCTCTTCCCCACCTCATAGCTTCACGTGGGAACAGTCCTCAGCCATGATTTGCTGCTCCCCTGTTATAACCTTGTCTATCTTCCTCTGTCTGTCCCAGTTGTCTCCTAATTTCTCTTCTATATTGTCCCACATCTTCCCACCTCACCATGTTCTTGGATGTGTTTCGATTCAGCATTCTTATTTACCATTGCCATCCTTCTTCCTCTATCACTATCAAAACACCAACTTCAGACTGATTGTGGTTATTTAACTTGTCACAACTGTTGCCCCCCTACAAGAAAACGCTGTTAAAGCAACGTGTGGTGATCCTGATCTAGATTTGTTGTGGTATCCTTCTTTGCTCTTAACCACCAAGGTAATGTGTCCGGCATCTCAGCTTTTGCACACTACTCCCATGACCGTCTGACAGTTCTAGTTGCTCATTGCACATGATAAACTGGACACTTTTCCGTGTTGTACAGTCTTAAGTGGAACTTATCATCTAATCCTCTAGTCTCCACGACCCTTGCCAATGCATATCAGGGGGGGTACTGTACTAGCAGTGAAGCTGCTAGATTTTGCAAAAATAGCGGTTTACATGAATTCTACCATATCCACTCATCAATTTAACTCATGGAATTCGCTAGAGCTTTCTCAAACTTCCTATTAAACAGAAAAGACCAAAATGTCTCTAGTCACGCGCATCCCATCCCATCACGCTGCAAACATCTCATTATTTTACACCTGCCTCCCTCTGCCGGCACAGGCAACGGAAGAAGGCACACGTAGAGTTTAATTATTTGGTTGTCGGATTTCAAGCTAAACCCAAATATTCAATCATATTTACGTACCTGTGAATCTTCCGCGCCGCAAAAAAGATTGTAGATGGCATTCCTCGATGTATGAATCTCACCCGCCAACCTTATCTATCAGAGGTCACTCTTTTTCAGTTGCGTTCCTCTGGATTACATCATGCTACGGCGTGAGAATTGTCAGCCTTCAACACAATCTGTTCTTTTCATTGAAGAGAAAATCACTGCTGTGTCCCCAGAGCTTCTTCTGCTATCTGGCGCACTACGGTAATCTCATCATCATCTCATCATCAATCATGCGCACATCATCATCATCATCATAACAATCATCACTCATCACACTCATCATCATCATCACATCATCAATCAGCATCATCATCACATCAACCATTTTGATCGTCCCTTTAGCACCTTCCTCCGCAGACTTCCTATTGTCCACAGCAAACTTTGCTGTGGTGGTGAACTCTCTGTTAGTTTACCTTACTCGTACATATCTTTTCCTATAGATAAAGCACATGTCTTTTGATCCTATTACAACAATAATACTGTATTGTTTATAATCATTTCCATAACTGTGTTATGGCAATTAAGAAATACAATACATGCACACAAAACTGTCTTCGTCTCTCTCTCCAGCTGCTGGTCATATACAGAAGATTGCCTCCTTTGAGACTCCCAAATCACACAGCATGATCTAACGTGCTGTTGTAGGGATAATCCTCCTTCCTTTTCTCAAATTGCTAAACACAGAAGATTGATTCTTACTTGTCTCCTGTGCTGGTTTCCTGGGGTGCTTATACTGCATGTTTGTTCCTTGAATAAGATGGCGATCACATTTTGGCAAACATTCGTTCCTCTTGCCTTTTACTGCTTGGTTATTGTGGGGGGCACTGAAGATATGTACGTGCACGGCCCTGAATAATTTAACTATGTTATTGTCCTATATACAGTAACATATTTTTATTCATCATGAACTTGTTTAAAAACGGAGACAGTCCAAGTTAGAATTACTGTGGGGTAGGTAAGAAATAGTTGTTAGTAAAAAAACACAATGGATCGATCTTTAAGATTAGGAACACAGTTAACCTATACAGTAGTTACCTAGTTGACAGAACACAGGATTTGTAAGCAAAGTGAAATATTTGCTAAATATCAGGAGGGTAACGTTGGAATATTGCAACGACACTATGGACCCCTTAGGTCGCCGCGATTTTATTTTTCGTTCTCCACACTGCAATTTCGCGTTTTTTTTGACACTCGCTTCATGGCGTAAGTCTCGGTCTACATACATACATATAACATTATATTATATCTTGATGCAAACGTATTTTACGGTTTACTCACCAATAACTCCGACGACATGCGGCCGTTATTCGGAACATTTCCACACGTTTGTATTCCCTGTATACTCACACAGACCGTCTTGTGATTTCCTTAAAGTTTCCCATGCTTAGATCGAAGTTTACTAGTGTTTTATATCGAGTGCAGAAAATGGTATTTAGGTCTTCCTGCAATAACCGTCGAGAAAAAATCAAGTCCGGTCTGCGATTGGCGACGTTGTCATTGAAAATGTATTCGCATTCACCTGTCTTTTATTGCCTTACATTACTTCAGTGTGTGTATTTTAACTTCGACAGACTGTGACGTTATTCAGTTCATCACTGTATCTGTACATGCGGGTAAGAAGTCCTTTTCTGACGCCTCAGTACGCCATACCCAAGCCTCTAACTGTACGAAGTATAAAACATCTGCGCCCACACAACAAACCACGTATTTGTATCCTCGTGACAATCTAAGAAAAGTTGATTAACTAATCCAATCATGTCTAATTTTATCAACCATGAGGACAGAACATAAACACAGACAAACGCTCAGTTTTTAGCACATCCAGTAGACTGTTAGGTGCCAGTAGTTTTTAAAATCAATGTTCGCTCTCATGCCAAAATGTAAATGTAAAATGTTTTATGCCTCCGCTGTTCGTGTTAACTATGAATTTTTCTGAACGCCTAGCGTGTCATCACATTTCTTCTGCGCATCGCGTGTATGTCAATTGGAACAGATGCAATGCATCATGCGTGTCATCACATTTCGACAGGTAATGTCTTATTGGACCTGAGTTATGATGGCATCGCGGTCATCACATTTCTGTGCATGTTGTCTGTCTAATGTGGAACCTGATGAACACTCATATGAGGAATTACACGCACATACTTTGTTATAACAGTAGTACAGTTCTCTGCAGGTATATACTGTACGTAGTAAAAATAACGTTTATTTCTCTAGATTTTTATAGTATAAGTGTATATTACTGTCTGTCAGTTTCTTTCCGTATGCCCTTAAAGCATCTTAAATTTCATTACTGTAGTCAGTAAAGATACGCACATGCATTTTCTCTCATGTAGGTTCGCTACAGTAAATACTGTAATCTTCTAGACAGTAGTACAGTTGCTGTTAGTGTATCTAATAGTTATAACCCATTATTTCTATGTTACATATTATTTTTATTCTATACTGTACCAGTACATATCGGTACATTCATCAATGACACATGTTATTATTGATTTTCATGCCCAAGAGACTTTAGTGTAGTACTACTGGTAAGTGTTATAGAGTAAAAACATGACAACACAACAACCAAAAAGAAAATTTAAAGAATGAATAGTTTATTGGTACAGGATAAAAAGGAAAGGACTAATGACAAATACATCACTCTCCACTTTCCAAATTTCTCAAAATTCTTTTCCGTCTCTTTTCTCTCTCATAATGGCTGCTGTCTTCTTCTTGAACTCTGGGTCTGGAAAGAAGCAACAATATTCTATATTATCAATCACGCGTACATTAATGGTTAAAAATTGCCTGCATCTCTATCAAGTTGTCTGCATGCATTACTCCGACACAGAGTCACGTGATTTGATTGTTAATTGGCTACTCATACTGGACCTAACTGTACTTTCAAACCAGTGTGTGCATTAGTGCTGCTACGTATACAGTACTCCAGTAGTGTCAGACTTTCAAGTTAGTATTTGCCACACAATGTTCATTCTATTGGGAAAAATTTTACTGTGTTCCTCGGCTAAAGGAGCTCTAATCAAATTGTATCCAACAAAATGGTGGTCAAGCCAATCAAAGAATTAGTTTTGCTAGAGGTTTACATTGAGGTTTTTGAGGGTTTGGGGGAAGGGAATTGGTATGCATGCGAGCACTGTGTCTTACCTTGGCAGTATGCTGGAGCGTTTCCTGCACTTGATTTCTTTCCTAAGCATCGATGCGAGAAATCTTGGTTCAAAGGATCTCAGCATGGGATAACAGGTATTTACAGAAAGGATATTTATTTTACATATGCATGCTGGTTACGTTTCTTTGGGCTCGTTTTAAAGCAATAAAGTACTGTCAGTTATCATGCCCATGGGCCAGGCAAAAAATATGTAAGCAGCGTTTCCACAGTCAACATAGTAAAGTATTTTTGTTTTCATTACTGTGTACATAGTAATTACTTTATTTCTTGTATACCTTCTTTGCCTATCAAAATGCATTTGTGTGTTTACTTGTTTTCTTTGCATTATTTTAGAGGCAAAAAATACTGTACTACTTTTTGAAGAAATATAAAGTATGTCATGTATTGTGTCGACTTACTTTTGAGCTTTACTGTAACAATTGTTCTCTTTTTCCTTTACACTGTAGGATGTCAAAGGCGTCAGGTGGACAAATCACGAGGCATAATGAAAGCGCTATGCAGCAAAAGTCAGGACTGCTCTAGAGATGTTTTCACCATATCACAGCATCTAGACCAGCATCAGGTGATGAGTACCAATTGGGATGGAAATGTGGACGTGTAAAGCAAGTGTCTTACTGTAACAAGTACAGTACGGTCCACTTTCTAGGGCAGTACGGGTAAAGTGTTGTCGTACACCTACTGTGTAGTGGGGTTACCTATGTAGGCAATAGTGTTGTTTAACTTACCTGTACACTTCTTTCTTCTGCATTCAAGTGTATCCTATGATAAGGTGAGCCAACAAGATCAAAAGTGTGGACCAAGCACAGGCATGTATCTCAACGTGGCGAGACTTCAGGATGTCATCTTTCTCTGACTAAACACCTTATAGCTCTTGAGGAGATTTGCCACTTTTGTATTCCACAAAAAGGACCCTATCTCTTAATAAGCCGCGGCCCAAGCCCACTAAGAATGCATGCGTGGGGTGCAATCTCTCGACTGGCACCAGTATGCATAATCATCTTTGAGGGTACAATAATTCACAAATCACATGCTGTAGCCTTATGCAGTGTACAATTGCTGTTTTTGTACCCTAATGTTAATTTTTTCTTCTATTGTTCCGATATATGGTAGCAGTATTTTTCCAAGACGGGCAATTGTCACCCTATTGTTTGAATACATAAGCATGATTTCCCCTCTGGTGGTCACTGTCTTCATGACAATGACCCGAAACATACCCACCTGCCCAAGAGTCCTATATCTTGAGAGCGGTATCAACTGGATTAAGACGCCACGTAAGTTCTCCAGTGTGCTCTTACATTAACTTTTTCTCATTCCTTTCAAAATGTTTTTATTTGTTCAACTAATTTGCCATTTTGTTCCCCCTCTCATTCCAGATCACAGATATGATCCCATCGAACCGGTGTGGCATGCATGAAGGATCATATACGAAAGGTTCGTGAAACCGTCCAAAAAAGGAGGAATTAATACAAGGATAATTCGTTTCTGAACGACATACTCATAGTCCAAAGATGCAACAACTAATTGATCATTTGCAGCGTGTTTACCGTTATTTTCACAGCATATAGGAATGCCACCGAATGTAGTAAGGTGCTTGCACTTACTCAGTAGTAAGGTAAGTCAGGTACAGTAAGTTAGATTACGGTAATAATAGCACTCAAAAGAACCCATTTTCATCATTGTATATCTGCGCTTACTCTCCACTTTCTATATATATACACTATGTACACTACATTTGTATTACACGTGTCTTGTACTTGTCTTAACTATATAGTTATATATATAATATCTATAGTATTATATAGAACCCCCGTTCTTCCCATAAGAAAAGGCACAAATCAGAGACAGAGCATTATGCTATCTCAATGGCAGATGAGTACAGGCTCCCCCGGGACAAAAAAATCCTAGCGTCCAATGTTGCTAGGAAACGCATGTGGTCGTCATAACAAAGTCCTGGAAGTCACTCAAAGTAAAGTTGCGCATGTGATTTCCAATATGGCCGCCGTACTATCCCCTCTACACTGATTGCACTCGTGGACTCCAGGATTGTACAATTAGCTGCCTCTAATTGCCTACATGGTGAATATGGGGTATCTAGTTCTCTGGGTGTCCTTGTCTGGTAGCACCCCCCTGAGAAGGTCCTCGCCTAGGACCGAACGTTGGGTTTTATAGTGGTGCTGTTTTGTAACTGCTAATACATGTCTCTTTTGCTTTATCTGATGTTGCTTGCTTTTTGTGCCTTTTCTTATGGGAAACAGGGTTTTTCTATATTGATTTCTATGAGCATGCACCGTGACTTTACATTTGTTTGCTTTGGTGCTTGGCTGCTGCTTTTTGTTTATATATATATATATTATTTATAATATATATATATCTCTATAATTATAATATATATATCCTCTCTATCTCTAGTCCTCTCTCGTCTCTCTCTCTCTCTCTCTGTCTCCTCATCCCTGTCCGGTCCCGTCCACGCGTGTTCGCCGCTCAATATCAAAAATAAATACATGATACCGTTCTGTGGCTAACAAATGCTTTTTATTTGTGCACTTTCAGATACACTGACTCTCTTCTTCCGGCGATGTTACAATTGACTAAAGAAAAGGTATACTTAAAAACAGTGTCTCTTGAATGTTATCTGTGCTGTTCCTTCCCCCGTTGTGGATGTGTTTTTATGGCCTGGATGTGTCAAAAGGTTACTGAAGCAGTAAAGAAAAGTGGGTGTATGTGTATCGTGTGAATAAAAATGAATGGAGAGCCCACAGTATATACAGTCTTTACATACAAGGTGTGGTGGATTGTCGGGAGTGGATATAAATGTGTGGGTGGTGTGGAAATGTAGAGTTTGTAGCACAACTAAAGTGTGTGTGGGATACTGTGGGTTCCCTATTGGTGATTGGATGGAAAACAAGGAGTATTATATATGTTGTGAGAGACAGCTGTGTGTGCACTGACATAAGCACAGTATTCAGACATGGCCTTTATGCTCATGGGACGAGAGTTCACTAGTGACAGTAATGACTCATAAAATTTCGATCTCTGTTTAGGCCACTGCTAAGTGTCCCCGAACCAGTTGCATAATTTGATTCTGCAACCTCTCTCTTTCGGGGTTTTAAGATTACCTTTGAGTATGGCAACCCTCAATCATTCCATCTTATGGCCATAGTCAGAGAAATGTTCGCCAACATGACTGTCTCTTGTACCACGGGTGAGCCCTGTGGCGATGCAGGTCATTCTCGTTGTTTGCCCCTGCCCTGTCTCACCTATGTATTAGCAGCCCCCTGGGCCTTTCATTGCACATGATGAGGTACCGACCTTGCTGGGTAGAACAGGTGAACCTTCCTGCTGATTTTTGTATTCCTGATTCCTGTGTGTATTTGTATGTGTCCGCGTGTATGAGCATTGCGCAGTTTTTGCATCTGGGTCCTTGGCAGGGTTTTGTCCGCATTCATTTGTACTGCTGAATCTTTACTCCTCACCATAATATTCTTTGAATTTGGGGTTGTCTGTATTATAATAAGGTGCTTGCAGGGAAGACCTGTTGCAGTCTTGTATCTTCTGAGGATGGTTGTAGTTTCCTGGCGAGCTTGCGTAGGGCTCCTAGGTGAGTGTTATATTTCACCACCAAAGGTACCCTGTCGCCTTGTCTCCTTCTGTTTTGTATTCAAGGAGATCACTTCTTGTATTCTGGTGGCTTTGTGAATTTGCTGGTCCTATCAATTCTGTGGTTATATCCACGGTTTATAAGATCGATCTCATGCTTTAAATCCGCTGCGTCTCTGTCTGCTGTGTCGAGGTCATATCCAGTTGTATCGTATGCTTACTATAGATGTTTGCATTTGGGTGTGTTCGTGTGGAAGCTGTTTGTCCCTCAATAGCTGTCTCTGTCTGTAGGTTTGCGGTATCAGAGGTTCTGTAGTTTGGTTGTACTTATAGATAATGTTGGTGTCTAGAAATGTACTTCTATTCCGGTACTGGGTGAGTTATGTTGATGTCGGGTGGTAATATTTTGAAGTTGTCATAGAACTGTAGAGGGTCCTTTTCGCCAGAGTCCAATCGGAGATGTCATCTGTAGCCAAGGTATTAGGGTTTCAAGTGGACAGGTGGACAGAAATTCTCTTTCAAGTTTTGCGCAGAACCATTGGCACTACCTGTGGCGCAATCCGAGTCCCTTGCGTACTTTGAGTGACAATCAGCTTCCACCCGACCCACCAACCCATTTCACCATCATACCGTCAAGCATACGATACAACTTGATATCTCCGACCTCAGCAGACAGAAGAACCACGATTAAAGCCTTGAGATCAATACTTATAAACCGGTGTATACCACAGAATTGTAGACAGCAATTCCGAAAGTCCACCAAGATCCAGAGAGGTGATCTCCTTGCAATACAAACAGAAGGAGACAAGCGACAGAGGTACCCTTTGGTGGGCCATATAACCCACACCTGGATCCCTAATGCAGATCGTCCAGGAAACTCAACCCTCCTCCGAAGATACAAGACTGCAACAGTCTTCCCTAAGCACCCTTATTATCATACAGACAACCCCATAATCTCAAAATATTATGGTGAGGTAAGTATTCAGCCCACACAACTGCAATGCGGGACAAACCATGCCGGACCACAGATTGCAAAACCTGCGCAACTGCTCTACCACACGGACAATACAAATACCACACAGGACATCGGAATACAAAAATCAGAGGAAGGTTCACGCTGTTCTTCCAGCAATGTCGTTACCCTATCATGTGGCATGAAATGCCATGGGGCTGTCTACTACATAGGTTTACATGGCCGGGCTAAACAAGAGAATGACCTGCATCGCCACAGACATCACACGCGGTACAAGAGACAGTCCTGTTGGCGACTTTCTCTGACTCTGGCCATAAAATTGGGAACGATCCGAGTTGCCATACTCACAATGGTAAATCTTAAACCCGAAGATAGACGGTTGTCATAAATAACAAATTTATGCAACTGTTCGGACACTTAGCATTGGCCTAAACAGATGATCGAAATTTTATGAGTCATACTGACCTCTATGAACTCTCTGTCACATGAGCGCTACAAGCATGTCTGACTACGTGCCTATTTAATGCACACACAGCTGTCCTCTCCACATACAAATACTCCTTGTTTTTCCATCCCTATACCCGCAAATGGAACCACTAATATCCACACGCACACTTTTATGTTTGTGCTACAAACTCTCACATTTCCACACCCACCCACACCTTTATATCACTCCCACTCCACACACATTTGTAAGCACTTATAATACTGTGGGCTCTCCATTCCATTTTTATCACACTGATACACATACCCACCTTTCTTCACTTGCTTGAGTAACCTTTTGACACCTCCCAGCCATAAAACACATCCACACCGGGGAAGGAACAGCAAGATAACATTCCAAGAGACTGTTTATAAGTATAACCTTTTGCTTCATTCATTGTAACATCGCCGAAAAGAGATCAGTGTATCTCGAAAGCTCGCACAAATAAAGCATTTCGTTAGCCACAGAACGGTATCATCTATTATTTTTTGATTGGATATATATATATATATAGTTATTTACTGTATATATTTATACAGTTATTTTTGTAATATGTTATACGTAGTTCTACAGTAGTCCATATTGTTAACCATTCCATCAGGCCTCTCATGCACTAAATCCTTGCTAAATTGTTGTTTTCTTTCATCACAGAGACATGCAGCCCTACGGAGTGGGTTGTTCAACCCTTTGTACTGTGTGCATAATAACAGTCAATAGTTTGTCCTAATCCCCCCCCTCTAATATGACTACAGAATGCAATCAGCCTGAAAAAGAATGAGAATGTGTTGAATATCCTATAGGCTCTGGGGGAGTGTTTGATAAGCAGTTGAATGCCCTTTTGCTAGACTTTGTGAGGGGTAGGTGCAACTTTGCCAGTCCCGAGTATGCAGGATTATATACTTTTAGTTCAAAGACATCATTCGAACAGTTTTACAATAAAAGTTCACTACAAGCACATACTGTAATAAACATGGGTGTGTGTCCCTGAGATATTTTCATAAACCGTATGCAAAGCAGACCAAGCCTAGCAAAAAGGTGAATGTTTTGAATAGTATATTAAAACAACAAATTGAGATGCCACCTCTATCAGTACATAGAATAAAAAGTAAGTGATTTAAAGAATTAAAAAAAATGATAAATATTAAAACATGCATCACATATTTTTTTCTTTAAAATCACTCATTATTTATTTATGAAAAAAGAAACAAAATAAAGGTATGATTGTTTTTTTTTTTTTTTTGATCAGACTTGAAATTCACATTGGTGTAGTTGCTGAAGTCGGCGGGGGTGGGTCTTGCTCACATGCGCATATTGAGCTTTGAGCTCAGTCTGAGGGCAGATCCGATTCTGTTGGCCTGCACTCGGGGGACTGGCATCTCACACATGCACATTCAATGGGACGCCATCACGTCTGCGCTGGATTCCGTGACCCTGTGACGTCAGCACGTGCTTGGCTCAAAATGAACAATCGAAAATGCGTACTTAGGGTTTGTGTATTTGTTTTTGTGATAACTACCCTTGATAAAGTGCAACACGCACAAATGCGCAGGAGGTATGTTATACCTCAGGTTTTAATGGACAATAAGCTTTATTTTTTTAAGGACCGCTGGAGAAGCGCACTTCTGTTAGACTCTCTGATCCTGGGAGACACCCTGGCCGCTGGGGAGAAACACACTACGGTTAGGCTCTCTGATCCAGCGAGACAACCCTGGGCCGCTGGAGAAGCGCACTGCTGTTAACTCTCTGATCCCGAGACACCCTGGACCGCTGGGAGAGAACACTGCGTTGAGACTCTCTGATCCAGGGAGACACCCTGGACTGATGAGATGAGCGCACTGCTGTTAGACTCTCTGATCCGGGAACACACCCTGGACTTCTGGGGAGAGACACGGCTGGTTAGACCTCTGGATCCTGGGAGACACCCTGGGCCGCTGGGGAGAGCGACTGCTGTGAGACTCTCTGATCCAGCGAGACACCCTGGGCCGCTGGGGATAGAACCCTGGGCGGTAGACTCTCTGATCCTCGGAGACAACCCTGGCCCGATGGATAGACGCACTGCTGTGAGACTCTCTGATCCAGCGACAATCCTGGGCCACTGAGGAGAGCACACTACGGTTAGGTTCTCTGATCCGGGACGACCCGGGCCGCTGGAGAGAGCGCACTGCTTGTGAGACTCTCTGATCCAGCGAGACACCCTGGGCCCTGAGAAGAGCACACTGCAGTGAGACTCTCTGATCTGGAGACACCCTGGACGCTGGGGAGAGAACACTGCGGTTAGGCTCTCTGATCCAGCGACCACCCTGTGCCCTTAGGAAGCACACTGCTTGTGAGACTCTCTGTATCCTGGAACACCCTGGACCACTGGGGGAAGAACACTGCGGTTAGACTCTCTGATCCTGGAGACACCCTGGGCTGCTGGAGAGAGCACACTGCGGTTAGGCTCTCTGACCGGGACACCCTGGACTTTCTGGGGATGAGAACACTCGGTTAGACTCTCTGATCCTGGGAGACACCCTGGGCCGCTGAGAGAGCGCACTAGCTGTGAGAACTCTCTGATCCAGCGAGACACCCTGGGCCGCTGAGAGCAACGAACGCGGTGAGACTCTCTGATCCTGGGAGACACCCTGGACGCCACTGGGAGAGAACACTGCGTTTAGACTCTCTGATCCTGGGAGACACCCTGGCTTGCTGAGAGAGCGCACGCTGTGTAGGCTCTCTGATCCTGGACGACGCTGGACTTCTGTGGAGAGAACACTGGCGGTTGACTCTCTAATCCTGTAGACCCCTGGGCCGCTGGGGAGAGCGCACTGCTGTGAGACTCTCTGATCCAGCGAGACACCCTGGGCCGCTGGGAGAGAACCCTGCGGTAAGACTCTCGATCCTCGAGACACCCTGGGCCGATGTGGAGAGAGCGCACTGCTGTGAGACTTCTCTCTGATCCAGCGAGACATCCTTGGCCACTAGGAGAGCACACTACGGTTAGGCTCTCTGATCCTGGGAGACCCCCTGGGCCACGTTGAGGAGAGCGCACTGCTGTGAACTCTCTGATCCAGGAGACATCCCGGGCCGCTGAGGAGAGCACACTGCAGTGAGACTCTCTGATCCTGGGAACCACCTGACTGCTTGGGAGATAACACTGCTGTTGGCTCTCTGATCCAGCGAACACCCTGGGGCCGCTGAGAGAGCACACTGCGGTGAGACTCTCTGATCCTGGAGACACCCTGGACCACTGTGGAGAGAGAACACTGGCGGTTAGGACCTCTCTGATCCTGGAGACACCCTGGGCTGCGGGAGAGATCACGCGGTTTAGGGCTCGCAGTGTTCTCTCCCCAGCAGTCCAGGGTGTCTCCCAGGATCAGAGAGCCTAACCGCAGTGCGCTCTCTCCAGCAGCCCAGGGTGTCTCCCAGGATCAGAGAGTCTAACGGTGTCTCCCAGGATCAGAGAGTCTAACCGCAGTGTTCTCTCCCCAGTGGTCCAGGGTGTCTCCCAGGATCAGAGAGTCTCACCGCAGTGTGCTCTCCTCAGCGGCCCAGGGTTGGTCGCCGGATCAGAGAGTCTAAACAGCGTGCGCTCTCTCCAGTGGCCCAGGTGTCTCCCAGGATCAGAGAGCCTAACAGTAGTGTCTCTCCTAGTGGCCAGGATGTCTCGCTGGATCAGAGAGTCTACAGCAGTGCGCTCTCTCCATCGGCCCAGGGTTGTCTCCGAGGATCAGAGAGTCTATCCGCAGGTTCTCTCCCCAGCGGCCCAGGGTGTCTCGCTGGATCAGAGAGTCTCACAGAAGTGCGCTCTCCCCAGCGGCCCAGGTGGGTTCCAGGATTTAGAGAGTATAACGAAGTGTTCTCTCCCCAGCAGTCCAGGGTGTCTCCCAGGATCAGAGAGTCTCACTGCAGTGTGCTCTCCTCAGCGGCCCAGGGTGTCTCGCTGGATCAGAGAAGAACACAAGGTCAGGGCACAAACATGGCAATGCTGACGGGTTGTCAAGGATGCACTCCCTAATATCCATGGTCGCTCATCCCTCGAGGTCTGAGCTGGGGGGGGGATATTGACAGAAACAGGGGATGGTAATAAATTCCGTATATAGGGCTCCCAGGATACTAAACAGTTTCTATGCTGTTTGGCCTCTGGAGTGCAGCCTTATAATACATACACTCCATCCCACAGTTTGGCAAGCGCTGGAAACTGAGGGATGAGAGATCCAGACCAGAGTTTGTCTGATGCCTGATTTCTGTCACCTGTCATTGCTAATTAGGAATCAGGTATGAAGACTGTTTCCGTTTGCTCTGGTCTCTCCACAAGAGCCAGGAGGCTGGAAGGCTGCTGAACTACAGAGGGAGAAGCCTTTCCCCAAACAGGTTCAATCTTTCTGTTCATTTGTATAAGACTGCAAAAAGTACCTTGTTTTTGTTGTTGGGAGTGGAAAAGCCACTTCCAACTTGAGTCAGGGATATCTAAGTTAATTATCGCTCAGGTGAGCAGCTTTTGTTTGATCTGTTTTGTTGTATGCACTGTGGCAGTCTCAGTGCCTGGGACTGAATAACCAGGGCAGCCTGTTTAAAGGAACAGACGTGACGCCTCATCATTTAACCTACCTAAAAGACCGTGTTCTAAAACAGTCCCGGACAAACGACGGGAGCCCAGAGTAAGCCGTTGTCACAGTGTATATATGTATGTGATGGATATATAAATTCTTACAGCCACACTGTATGTATGTGTGTGCTGCATATATATATATATGTATGTATGTATAACTCTTACAGCCACACTGTATGTATGTGTGTTATGTGTATGTGTATATATCAGGTGAGTTTCGTTGACACACCTAGTACTCTCTAAACCAATCAGATATGAGTATACCATATAAACAATCTTGTGGCTATACCAGTTACCCTTGACAAAGTCCTATTGCGGGGATGAAACGCGTCGGAGTTACTTTGTGGCATGTTTAAAGTTTGTAGTGCACATTAAACTTTTCATTTTTTTACTAATTGCGCTTGGTTTGACCCAAATCATCATCGGACGGCTGAGAACGCCATTACCGCATGTTTTCTACAAACTGTGGGAACAGTGACAACCAAACAGGAAAAGTGTTACAAAGATCTTTGCACTGCTGGGGAGGAGGGCCAAACCTGCTATTAGAAATCACAGGATGCTCAGTGCAATAAAACTCATAAAAATGGCAGTTAGAGTTAATTTTTAACATATAAAAAGGTAGAAGTAAAGATGACTATAATACTGACTTATTTAAAAAATACAGACGCAGGATATTGGCATGGATTGTTCCGACGTCACTAGTAGCAGGACACAAGGGCAGCATGGGGGGTAACTGAGAGGCAGAACCAGCAGAGAATGTAAAGCAATGATGAGAATGGCAATGATGGGACGGAGGCAGGTAAAAGCAGACTGAGGGATGACCGGTAAGTACCTCAGTGGTGGCTGCTCAGAACGCATCCTCGTGCTGAGAGTGGCATGTGAAATGCACACACCTGCTCAGCCACACAAGGTTCAATCGTAAATGTCATCGAATAGAACAATTTAATAATCACTGTGTATGAGAGATCAAAGTGACCCAACCCACAATCCTCTCTTTCTATTGGGAAATGTGTTTAAGTTGTGTTGAGCGCCTCATTGTTTAGTTACTGCAATTACACAAAAGGCTAGCAGTGCGTCAAAAAACCCCCGTTCTGATGTTACTTTGGGACCGCCCCGATGTTACTTTGGGACCCGCCACCTTTCCTATGTAAAAACATGAACCTAAATAATAGGGACATGTATTGGATGTTATGTTTTCTGAAAGTAAATTAAAAATAATATGCACCAAATACAAGTGTAACATATTCTGTAAAAAACAACAACAGTGGTACTGTGTGTACTAGGATATACCACAAAACTGGCACAAATTATTTGTTATTTAACTTTTTTGCAAACATCCTAAAATTCCCGTTGCCATGTATGGGGAAAACTGCCCAGTAATGATGAGGTTTCACACACGACTCAAGGGGGGACGGGGAGGGGGAATGTTCCATGTACCATCCTCAGTTGCTATCATTCTGTGAAAGAGTAACATAGATAAGTACCCCAGCATACAAAGTGTCATTTCGAGTTCCCCATGATGAGAATTATGGACTGAGACATGGGGTTAAAAAAGGATGTTCCTCAATGTAGTTTAGAGATATCAACATGGTCATATCTCCCAGGTATAATACCATGTAGATGAGGATGAGTAACACCATAGTTCTAGCTGCTCTAAAATGAGCCTCCAACTGGGGACGGCTGAATTTCGATGCATTGTGTCTCATTGTCTGAGCATGTCCCCACACAGATGTCAGGGTGATCCCAATGGAGACCAGGCTCATGAAAAAGGGGGTGGCAGCATCCCAACAAAATGGGACTGTGTGCACGAAACTGATAAAAAGTCCTTCACTAATGGTGGAGTTGGCGTTGAAATTTTTTCTTAGAATCACAGAAGAGATTTGTAGCTTAACGAATGGGAAAAAGCTGTTTGAAGTTGGCAATTTTCATACAGTAGTAAACATAGACCAGGTAGTGAGCCAGAAATAAGGGCAAAAAATAACGATATATTCTTCTGACACAAACTTGAATCCAAGTCTTGGAGAAGAAAAATGTACAGTCAGTGCGCTCTGCATGATGATACTGTCAATCTCAGGGTAAGCATGATTTGATCACAAGGATGATGCCTTATCCTGTCTCGGAAATTAACAGCACAATACATGTGTTTAAGATGATCCCAGATGCACTTCAATTATAGCAATGGCTAAACTCACGATCAAAAAACAGGGGACAATTTCTATTCTTCCACTCTCCTTCGTGTGACTTTACAGATAGTGGTAGTAGAACTAGTGTGACATGTAACGCAGGCGTGCCGTGAATATTCAGAAATTAGACCTTGAGAAGGTTTAAATGAGGTGTCATGGATACAAGCTTGAGATTACCTCCGTTTAAACAGCCGTACGGGTTGGTGTTTTAAGGAGTTGTTTTATGGCATAAGGACATGTGCTTATGATCTTCTTATCATACTAAAGCACAGATATAGATGCAGCCACTTCTGCTGTGGAATCCTTGTGGTGCAAATCTGATCCACATCAGCCGCCAGGGAAGGGAAAACTGTGAACCTAATTCTTGCTTGATAAAGAGTTACTCCATCAGCCTCTTTCCAAGGCAGAAGACGTCTTACTGCTCGATTACTGGCACGGGTATAGAGGGGCAATATTTACTGAGCAGGGCTGAGAGGTTCTTGGAGATTATCCCTCCTAAGTAAATATAGTGATTTTTAGATTCTTTTTAGATTTACTAAAGCACACTGCATTTTAGCATAAAATTAACTTCAATACAGATTAACGGGATGTGCTAAATAGTAGCATCATTTAGTGAACCTGGCATTAGTGCTAATGCGAACGAGAAGAGGAAAATAAAGGTGTGTGTAAGTCAGACATGCATGTGTTGCAATGTAATTGTGCAGAATTTGGCACTGAAACGTACCACGTATACAGTACTGTGGTCATTACGGGCGTGTATAGACATGTGCACAGAGCTTTTAAAGCAGGGAGGGAACGTTTTTTAGGGGAATCCTATAGGTTTTATATAGCTGCAGCTTAACTGCGTAAATATCAGCTTGTGATCAGCATAACGGGGGTAAACAAAAACAGAGTCTAGCTCCTTAAGGAGCGCTGAATATAGCACGCTTACATCCTGTTAATGGGTAGGAGGGCTAATCCCCCTTAGCAACAACAACACAAAAAGTCACTGCGGGGGTCAGGTTACCTTGGATTAGTTGTATACCGAGTACCCAGAATTACCCGGTATCCGGCCTTTACCGGCACATTTCCAGCTACCCGGACATTACCTGCACCCGGCAACTGAAAGTGGGCTCGGGAGGGTACTGTCAGGGCAGCTGGAAATAATCTAATTACTTACCTTTCCCAAAGACATCTTAGGACCAGCAGCAGCAGTCCTGGATGGTGGCAGAATCAAGAGGTGTCTTCAACCGGCGGCGGGAGCTGCAGGAATCACTTCCATAGCACGGAACCAGGCAGGTAAACATTGTCCGTGTGAGCCACCGGGGGACCATGTGACCACATAGCAGAAGAGGAGCGTTTTATTGGACAGCCGCTGATGCGCTGATCCTAGATGTCGCCGCCACCTGCAGGTAAGTGTAACAAACGGGTAGCCGGGTACCCGACCGGGTACAACCTTTCATTTTGGCCGGGTACCTGTTACCGTTTTTTTTTAAACCTGGTCCAAACACTACTTAGGATCAGCTGCTTCCTCTGCTGGCTAAGAGGGGGAGAGCCAGTGCAGGTAGTTTCCACAGCGGTCCAGGGTGTCTCCCAGGATCAGAGGTTTAACAGCAGTGTTGCTCTCCCCAGCAGTCCAGGGTGTCTCCCAGGATCAGAGAGTCTACAGCAGTGTTCTCTCCCCAGCATGTCCATGGTGTTTCTCCAAGGATCAAGAGACACTAAACGACAGTGCGCTCTATCCAGCACGCCAAGCTGTCTACCCAGGATAAGAGAGTTCTAACCGCAAGTGTCTATTCCAAGTCGGTCCAGGTGTTCTCCAAGGATCAGAGAGTCCAACGCAAGCCCCCCCCCCCCCCGGTGCTCTAATAAGCGGGGCCCCAGGGGTGATCGTGGACAGAGAGCCTAACCGCAAAGTGTTCTCTCCACAAAAGCAGTCCACGGGTGTCTTCCCAGGAATAAGAGAGTCTCACTGCAGTGTGCTTCCTCCAGAGGGCCAGGGCCTGTCCGCTGCCCACCTCCCCCAGAGAGTCTCACAGAAGTACGCTCTCTACAGTGGCCAAGGGTCCCCTGGTCTCCCAGGCATCAGAGATGACCTAAACCGTAGTGTGCTATCCTCAGTGGCCAGGATGCCCTCTTTCGCTGGATCAGCCCCACCCGCCCCCATCTCACAGCGTGCGCCTTCCATGGCCCAGGGTTTCTGTCCCGAATCGAGAGTTACCGCAGGGTTCATCCCCAGGGCCCCAGGGTGTTCTCGATGGATCAGAGAGTACATCACAGCAGTGCGCTCTCCCCAGCGGCCCAGGGGTCCACAGGATTAGCCCACGAGTCAACCGCCCCCCAGTGTTCTCTCCACAGAAGTACAGCGTGTCTCCCAGGATCGACCGAGCCTACCCGCAGTCGCCCCTCCTCAGCAGCCCAGGGGGTCTCCCAGGATCACCGAGAGTCTAAACAGCAGTGTGATCTCCCCCACCGCCCCCCCCGCGTCCAGGGTGTCTCCCAGGATCAGAGAAGCTCACCGCCCAGTCAGTGTGCTCTCCTCAGCGGCCCAGGGTGTCTCGCTGGATCAGAGAGTCTCACAGCAGTGCGCTCTCTCCAGCGGCCCAGGGTGTCTCCCAGGATCAGAGAGTCTAACCGCAGTGTTCTCTCATAAATCACTGTGTATGAGAGATCAAAGTGACCCAACCCACAATCCTCTTTCTACTTGGGAAATGTGTTTAAGTTGTGTCTGAGCGCCTCATTGTTTAGTTACTGCAATTACACAGAAGGGCGTAGCAGTGCGTCAAAACCCGTTCTGATGGTACTTTGGGACCGACCGCCTGATGTTACTTTGGGACCCGCCACCCTTTTCCTATGTAAAAACATGAACTAAATAATAGGGACATGTATTGGATGTTATGTTTTCTGAAAGTAAATTAAAAATAATGCACCAAATACAAGTGTAAATATTCTGTAAAAAACAACAACAGTGTACTGTGTGTACTAGGATATACCACAAAACTGGCACAAATTATTGTGTTATTTAACTTTTATTGCAAACATCCTAAAATTCCCGTTGCCATGTATGGGGAAACTGCCCCAGTAATGATGAGGTTCACACACGACTCAAGGGGGGACGGGGGGGGAATGTTCCATGTACCATCCTCAGTTGCTCTCATTCTGTGAAAGAGTAAATAGAATAAGTACCCCAGCATACAAAGTGTCATTTCGAGAGTTCCCATGATGAGAATTATGGACTGAGACATGGGGTTAAAAAGGATGTTCCTCAATGTAGTTTAGAGATATCAACATGGTCATATCTCCAGGTATAATACCATGTAGATGAGGATGAGTAACACCATAGTTCTAGCTGCTTAAAATGAGCCTCCAACTGGGGACGTGCTGATTTCGATGCATTGTGTCCATTGTCTGAGCATGTCCCCACACAGATGTCAGGGTGATCCCAATGGAGACCAGGCTCATGAAAAAGGGGTGGCAGCATCCCAACAAAATGGGGAATGTGGCACGAAACTGATAAAAAGTCCTCACTAATGGTGGAGTTGGCGTTGAAAATTTTTCTTAGAATCACAGAAGAGATTTGTAGCTTCATACGAATGGGGAAAAAGCTGTTTGAAGTTGGCAATTTTCATACGTAGTAAACATAGAACCAGGTAGTGAGCCAGAAATAAGGGCAAAATAAATGAATTATTCTTCTGACACAAACTTGAATCCAAGTCTTGTAGAAGAAAAATGTACAGTCAGTGCGCTCTGCATGATGATACTGTCAATCTCAGGGTAAGCATGATTTGATCACAAGGATGATGCCTTACCTGTCTCGGAAATTAACAGACAATACATGTGTTTAAGATGATCCCAGATGCACTTCAATTATAGCAATGGCTAAACTCACGATCAAAAAACAGGGGACAATTTTCTATTCTTCCACTCTCCTCGTGTGACTTTACAGATAGTGGTAGGTAGAACTAGTGTGACATGTAACGCAGGCGTGCCGTGAATATTCAGAAATATAGACCTGAGAAGGTTTAAATGAGGTTGTCATGGATACAAGCTTGAGATTACCTCGTTTTAAACAGCCGTACGCGGTGGTGTTTTAAGGAGTGTTTTATGGCATAAGGACATGGTTATGATCTTCTATCATTACTAAAGCACAGATATAGATGCAGCCACTTCTGCTGTGGAATCTTGTGGTGCAAATCTGATCCACATTGCAGCTCAGCCAGGGAAGGGAAACCTTGACCTAATTTGCTTGATAAAGAGTTACTCCATCAGCCTCTTTCCAAGGCAGAAGACGTCTTACTGCTCGATTACTGGCACGGGTAATAGAGGCAATATTTACTGAGCAGGGCTGAGAGGTTCTTGGAGATTTTATCCTCTAAGTAATATAGTGATTTTTAGTTCTTTTAGATTTACTAAAGCACACTGCATTTTTAGCAAAATTAACTTCAATACAGATTAAGGGTGTGCTAAATCGTAGATTCATTTAGTGAACCTGGCATTCAGTGTAATGGCGAAGAGGAAAGGAAAATAAAGTGTTTGTAAGTCAGACATGCATGTGCGGCAATGTAATTGTGCAGAATTTGGCACTGAAACGTACACGATACAGTACTGTGTCATTACGGGCGGTTGTGTAGACGACATGTGCACAGAGCTTTTAAAAGCAGGGAAGGTGTTTTAGGGGAATCCTATGGTTTTATATAGCTGCAGCTTAACTGCGTAAATAATCAGCTTGTGATCAGATAACGGGGGTAACAAAAAACAGAGTCTAGCTCCTATAGGGAGCGCTGAATATAGCACAGCTTACATCCTGTTAATGGGGTAGGAGGGCTAATCCCCTTAGCAACAAAAACACAAAAGTCACTGCGGGGGTCAGGTTACCTGGATTAGTTGTATACGAGTCCAGAATTACCCGGATCCGGCTTTACCCGGCACATTTCCAGCTACCCGGACATTACCTGCCCCCGGCAACTGAGAAGTGGGCTCGGAGTACTGTCAGGGCAGCTGAATAATCTAATTACTTACCATTTCCAAAGGGACATCTACGGCCAGCAGCATCAGTCTGTGGATGGTGGGCATCAGAAAGGTGTCTGTCAACACGGCGGCGGAGCTGCGGAATCACTTCATAGAACCGGAAAGCAGGTAAACATTGTCGTGTGAGCCACCGGGGGGCATTGACCTAGCAGAAGACGGGAGCGTTCTATTGGACAGCGCTAGATGCTGCTGATCCTGTAGATGTCGCGACCAACCTGCGTAAGTGTCAAACCCGGTGAGCCGGGGGGTACCAGACGGGTACAAACTTCATTGTTGGCCGCGCGGGGTACCTGTTACCGTTTTTTTAACAACTGTCCAAACATACTAGGCATCGCTGCTTCCTCCTGATGGCTATAAGAGGGGGAGAGCAGTGCAGGTTGTGGCTCCACAGCGGTCCAGGGTGTTACTCAGGATCACAGAGGTCTAACACGTGTTCTCTCCCCAGCAGTCCAGGGGTCTCCAGGATCAGAGGAGTTCTAACAGCAGGTTGCTCCCCAGCCAGTCCGGTGTTATCCCCAGGATCGAGAGCCTAACCGAGGACGCTCTCTCAGCCGCAGGGTGTCTCCCAGGATCAGAGAGTCTAACCGCAGGTTCTCTCCCAGTGGTCAGGTGTCTCCCAGGATAGAGAGCTCACCGCAGTGTGCTCTCCTCAGCGACAAGGGTGTCTCGCTGGATCAGAGAGCCTTAACACAGTGTTCTTCCCCAGCAGTCCAGGTGTCTCCCAGGATCAGAGAGTCTCACTGCAGTGTGCTCTCCTCAGCGCCCAGGGATTGTCCCTGGATCAGAGACTAACAGCAGTGCGCTCTCTCCATGGCCCAGGTGTCTCCCAGGATCGAGAGCCTAACGTAGTGTGCTCTCCTCAAGTGGCCCAGGTGTCTCGCTGGATCAGAGAGTCTACGCAGTGCGCTCTCCTCCATCGGCCAGGGTGTCTCAGAGGAATGAGAGTCTTCCGCGGTTCTCTCCCCAGCGGCCCAGGGTGTCTCGCTGGATCAGAGAGTTCACAGAGTGCGCTCTCCCCAGCGGCCACAGGTGGGTATCTCAGGATTTAGAGAGTTAACACAGTGTTCTCTCCCAGAAGTCCAGCGTGGCTCCAGGATCAGAGAGCCTACCCGCAGTCGTGCGCTCTTCCCAGCAGCCCAGGGTGTCTCACCAGGATCAGAGAGTACTAACGCAGTGCTCTCCCAGTGGTCAAGGGTGTCTCCGGATCAGAGAGTCTCACCGTCAGTTGTTTCCTCAGCGGCTCCAGGGTGTCCTCGACGGTATCAGAGAGTCTACCCACAGTGCGCTATCTCCAGCGGTCCAGGTGTCTCCCAGGATCAGAGAGTCTAACCGCAGTGTTCTCTCCCCAGAAGTCCAGGGTGTCTCCCAGGATCAGAGAGCCTAACCGCAGTGTGCTCTCTCCAGCAGCCCAGGGTGTCTCCCAGGATCAGAGAGTCTAACAGAACACAAGGTCAGGGCACAAACATGGCAATGCTGATGGGTTGTCAAGGATGCACTCCCTAATATCCATGGTCGCTCATCCCTCGAGGTCTGAGCTGGGGGGGAGGATATTGACAGAAACAGGGGATGGTAATAAATTCCGTATATAGGGCTCCCAGGATACTAAACAGTTTCTATCCTGTTTGGCCTCTGGAGTGCAGCCTTATAATACATACACTCCATCCCACAGTTTGGCAAGCGCTGGAAACTGAGGGATGAGAGATCCAGACCAGAGTTTGTCTGATGCCTGATTTCTGTCACCTGTCATTGCTAATTAGGAATCAGGTATGAAGACTGTTTCCGTTTGCTCTGGTCTCTCCACAAGAGCCAGGAGGCTGGAAGGCTGCTGAACTACAGAGGGAGAAGCCTTTCCCCAAACAGGTTCAATCTTTCTGTTCATTTGTATAAGACTGCAAAAAGTACCTTGTTTTTGTTGTTGGGAGTGGAAAAGCCACTTCCAACTTGAGTCAGGGATATCTAAGTTAATTATCGCTCAGGTGAGCAGCTTTTGTTTGATCTGTTTTGTTGTATGCACTGTGGCAGTCTCAGTGCCTGGGACTGAATAACCAGGGCAGCCTGTTTAAAGGAACAGACGTGACGCCTCATCATTTAACCTACCTAAAAGACCGTGTTCTAAAACAGTCCCGGACAAACGACGGGAGCCCAGAGTAAGCCGTTGTCACAGTGTATATATGTATGTGATGGATATATAAATTCTTACAGCCACACTGTATGTATGTGTGTGCTGCATATATATATATATGTATGTATGTATAACTCTTACAGCCACACTGTATGTATGTGTGTTATGTGTTGTGTATATATAGGTGAGTTTCGTTGACACACCTAGTACTCTCTAAACCAATCAGATATGAGTATACCATATAAACAATCTTGTGGCTATACCAGTTACCCTTGACAAAGTCCTATTGCGGGGATGAAACGCGTCGGAGTTACTTTGTGGCATGTTTAAAGTTTGTAGTGCACATTAAACTTTTCATTTTTTTACTAATTGCGCTTGGTTTTTGACCAAATTCATCGGACGGCTGAGAACGCCATTACCGCATGTTTTCTACAAACTGATGGGAACAGTGACAACAAACAGGAAAAGTGTTACAAAGATCTTGCACTGCTGGGGAGGAGGGCCAAACCTGCTATTAGAAATCACGGATGCTCAGTGCATAAAACTCATAAAAATGGCAGTTAGGTTAATTTTTAACATATAAAAAGGTAGATGTAAAGATGACTTAATACTGACTTATTTAAAAAATACAGACGCAGGATATTGGCATGGATTGTTCCGACGTTCACTAGTAGCAGGACACAAGGGCAGCATGGGGGGTAACTGAGAGGCAGAACCAGCAGAGAATGTAAAGCAATGATGAGAATGGCACATGATGGGACTGGAGGCAGGTAAAAAGCAGACTGAGGGAGACCGGTAACGAACCTCAGTGGTGGCTGCTCAGAACGCATCCTCGTGCTGAGAGTGGCATGTGAAATGCACACACCTGCTCAGCCACACAAGGTTCAATCGTAAATGTCATCGAATGAACAATTTACATAATCACTTGTGTATGAGAGATCAAAGTGACCCAACCCACAATCCTCTCTTTCTATTGGGAAATGTGTTTAAGTTGTGTTGAGCGCCTCATTGTTTAGTTACTGCAATTACACAAAAGGCTAGCAGTGCGTCAAAAAACCCCCGTTCTGATGTTACTTTGGGACCGCCCCGATGTTACTTTGGGACCCGCCACCTTTCCTATGTAAAAACATGAACCTAAATAATAGGGACATGTATTGGATGTTATGTTTTCTGAAAGTAAATTAAAAATAATATGCACCAAATACAAGTGTAACATATTCTGTAAAAAACAACAACAGTGGTACTGTGTGTACTAGGATATACCACAAAACTGGCACAAATTATTTGTTATTTAACTTTTTTGCAAACATCCTAAATTCCCGTTGCCATGTATGGGGAAAACTGCCCAGTAATGATGAGGTTTCACACACGACTCAAGGGGGGACGGGGAGGGGGAATGTTCCATGTACCATCCTCAGTTGCTCTCATTCTGTGAAAGAGTAACATAGATAAGTACCCCAGCATACAAAGTGTCATTTCGAGTTCCCCATGATGAGAATTATGGACTGAGACATGGGGTTAAAAAAGGATGTTCCTCAATGTAGTTTAGAGATATCAACATGGTCATATCTCCCAGGTATAATACCATGTAGATGAGGATGAGTAACACCATAGTTCTAGCTGCTCTAAAATGAGCCTCCAACTGGGGACGGCTGAATTTCGATGCATTGTGTCTCATTGTCTGAGCATGTCCCCACACAGATGTCAGGGTGATCCCAATGGAGACCAGGCTCATGAAAAAGGGGGTGGCAGCATCCCAACAAAATGGGACTGTGTGCACGAAACTGATAAAAAGTCCTTCACTAATGGTGGAGTTGGCGTTGAAATTTTTTCTTAGAATCACAGAAGAGATTTGTAGCTTAACGAATGGGAAAAAGCTGTTTGAAGTTGGCAATTTTCATACAGTAGTAAACATAGACCAGGTAGTGAGCCAGAAATAAGGGCAAAAAATAACGATATATTCTTCTGACACAAACTTGAATCCAAGTCTTGGAGAAGAAAAATGTACAGTCAGTGCGCTCTGCATGATGATACTGTCAATCTCAGGGTAAGCATGATTTGATCACAAGGATGATGCCTTATCCTGTCTCGGAAATTAACAGACAATACATGTGTTTAAGATGATCCCAGATGCACTTCAATTATAGCAATGGCTAAACTCACGATCAAAAAACAGGGGACAATTTCTATTCTTCCACTCTCCTTCGTGTGACTTTACAGATAGTGGTAGTAGAACTAGTGTGACATGTAACGCAGGCGTGCCGTGAATATTCAGAAATTAGACCTTGAGAAGGTTTAAATGAGGTGTCATGGATACAAGCTTGAGATTACCTCCGTTTAAACAGCCGTACGAGGTTGGTGTTTTAAGGAGTTGTTTTATGGCATAAGGACATGTGCTTATGATCTTCTTATCATACTAAAGCACAGATATAGATGCAGCCACTTCTGCTGTGGAATCCTTGTGGTGCAAATCTGATCCACATCAGCCGCCAGGGAAGGGAAAACTGTGAACCTAATTCTTGCTTGATAAAGAGTTACTCCATCAGCCTCTTTCCAAGGCAGAAGACGTCTTACTGCTCGATTACTGGCACGGGTATAGAGGGGCAATATTTACTGAGCAGGGCTGAGAGGTTCTTGGAGATTATCCCTCCTAAGTAAATATAGTGATTTTTAGATTCTTTTTAGATTTACTAAAGCACACTGCATTTTAGCAAAAATTAACTTCAATACAGATTAACGGGATGTGCTAAATAGTAGCATCATTTAGTGAACCTGGCATTAGTGCTAATGCGAACGAGAAGAGGAAAATAAAGGTGTGTGTAAGTCAGACATGCATGTGTTGCAATGTAATTGTGCAGAATTTGGCACTGAAACGTACCACTATACAGTACTGTGGTCATTACGGGCGTGTATAGACATGTGCACAGAGCTTTTAAAGCAGGGAGGGAACGTTTTTTAGGGGAATCCTATAGGTTTTATATAGCTGCAGCTTAACTGCGTAAATATCAGCTTGTGATCAGCATAACGGGGGTAAACAAAAACAGAGTCTAGCTCCTTAGAGGAGCGCTGAATATAGCACGCTTACATCCTGTTAATGGGTAGGAGGGCTAATCCCCCTTAGCAACAACAACACAAAAAGTCACTGCGGGGGTCAGGTTACCTTGGATTAGTGTATACCGAGTACCCAGAATTACCCGGTATCCGGCCTTTACCGGCACATTTCCAGCTACCCGGACATTACCTGCACCCGGCAACTGAAAGTGGGCTCGGGAGGGTACTGTCAGGGCAGCTGGAAATAATCTAATTACTTACCTTTCCCAAAGACATCTTAGGACCAGCAGCAGCAGTCCTGGATGGTGGCAGAATCAAGAGGTGTCTTCAACCGGCGGCGGGAGCTGCAGGAATCACTTCCATAGCACGGAACCAGGCAGGTAAACATGTCCGTGTGAGCCACCGGGGGACCATGTGACCATAGCAGAAGGAGGAGCGTTTCTATTGGACAGCCGCTGATGCGCTGATCCTAGATGTCGCCGCCACCTGCAGGTAAGTGTCAAACCGGGTAGCCGGGTACCGACCGGGTACAACCTTCATTTTGGCCGGGTACCTGTTACCGTTTTTTTTTAAACCTGGTCCAAACACTACTTAGGATCGCTGCTTCCTCCTGCATGGCTAAGAGGGGGAGAGCCCAGTGCAGGTATGTTCTCCACAGGGTCCAGGGGTGTCTCCCAGGATCAGAGGTCTTAACAGCAGTGTTCTTCCCCAGCAGTCCAGGGTGTCTCCCAGGATCAGAGAGTCTAACAGCAGTGTTCTCTCCCCAGCCAGTCCAGGTGTTTCTCCAGGATCAAGAGCCTAAACGACAGTGCGCTCTTCCAGCACGCCAAGTGTCTCCCAGGATCAGAGAGTTCTAACCGCAAGTGTCTCTCCCAGTGGTCCAGGTGTTCCCAGGATCAGAGAGTCCAACGCAGTGTGCTCTCTCAGCGGGCCAAGGGGTGTCGCTGGATCAGAGAGCCTAACCGCAAGTGTTCTCCCCAAGCAGTCCAGGGTGTCTTCCCAGGATCAAGAGAGTCTCACTGCAGTGTGCTTCCTCAGCGGCCAGGGTCCTGTCCGCTGATCAGAGAGTCTCACAGGTCGCTCTCTACAGTGGCCCAGGTGGTCTCCCAGGATCAGAGAGCCTAAACCGTAGTGTGCTCTCCTCAGTGGCCAGGATGTCTCGCTGGATCAGAGATCTCACAGCAGTGCGCTCTCTCCATCGGCCCAGGGTCTCGTCCGAATCGAGAGTCTTACCGCAGGGTTCTCTCCCCAGCGGCCCAGGGTGTCTCGTGGATCAGAGAGTCATCACAGCAGTGCGCTCTCCCCAGCGGCCCAGGGGTCACAGGATTAGAGAGTCAACCGCAGTGTTCTCTCCCAGAAGTCAGCGTGTCTCCCAGGATCGAGAGCCTACCCGCAGTGCGCTCTCTCCAGCAGCCCAGGGGTCTCCCAGGATCAGAGAGTCTAAACGCAGTGTTCTCCCCAGGGTCCAGGGTGTCTCCCAGGATCAGAGAGTCTCACCGCAGTGTGCTCTCCTCAGCGGCCCAGGGTGTCTCGCTGGATCAGAGAGTCTCACAGCAGTGCGCTCTCTCCAGCGGCCCAGGGTGTCTCCCAGGATCTCAGAGAGTCTAACCGCAGGTTTCTCTCCCAGAAGTCCAGGGTGTCTCCCAGGATCAGAGAGCCTAACCGCAGTGTGTGCTCTCCTCCAGCAGCCCAGGGTGTCTCCAGGATCAAGGTCTAACCGCAGTGTTCTACTCACCAGTGGTACCAGGGTGTATCCAGGATCAGAGAGTCTCACCGCAGCAGTGTGCTCTCCTCAGCGGCCCAGGGTGTCTCGCTGGATCAGAGAGCCTAACCGCAGTGTTCTCTCCCCAGCAGTCCAGGGTGTCTCCCAGGATCAGAGAGCGCACGGCTGTGAGACTCTCTGATTCCAGCGAGACACCCTGGGCCCCTGATGAGAGCACACTGCAGTGAGACTCCTCTGATCCTGGAACACCCTGGACTGCTGGGGAAGAACACTGCGGTTAGGCCTCTGATCCAGGCAGACACCCCTGTGCCGCTGAGGAGAGCAACTGCGGTGAGACTCTCTGATCCTGGTAGACACCCTGGTACCACTGGGGGAGAGAACACTGCGGTTAGACTCTCTGATCCTGGAGACACCCTGGCTGCTGGAGAGAGCACACTGCGGTTAGGCTCCTGATCCTGGGGACACCCTGACTTCTGGGGATAGAACACTGCGGTTAGACTCTCTGATCCTGGGAGACACCCTGGGCCGCTGAGAGAGAGCACTGCTGTGAGACTCTCTGATCCAGCGAGACAACCCTGGCCGCTGAGGAGAGCAACTGCGGTGGACTCTCTGATCCTGGGAGACACCCTGGACGCCACTGGGAAGAACCTGCGGTTAGACTCTCTGATCCTGGGAGACACCCTGGTGCTGCTGGAGAGAGCGCACTGCGGTTAGGCTCTCTGATCCTGGGAGACACGCGGACTTCTGGGAGAGAACACTGGGGTTGACCTCTCTAATCCTGTGAAACCCTGGGCCGCTGGGGAGAGCGCACTGCTGTGAGACTCTCTGATCCAGCGAGACACCCTGGGCCCTGGGGAGAGAACCCTGCGGTAAGAGCTCTCTGATCCTCGGAGACACCCTGGGCCGATGGAGGAGAGCGCACTGCTGTGAGACTCTCTGATCCAGCGAGACAACCTGGGCCACTGAGGAGAAGCACCTACGGTTAGGCTCTCTGATCCTGGGAGACCCCTGGGCCACCGTGGAGAGAGCGCACTGCTGAGACTCTCTGATCCAGCGAGACACCCGGGCCGCTGAGGAGAGCACACTGCAGTGAGACTCTCTGATCCTGGGAGACACCTGGACTGCACTGGGGAGAAACACTTGGGTTAGCCTCTGGATCCAGCGACACCCTGTGGCGCTGAGGAGAGCACACTGGGTGAGACTCTCTGATCCTGGGAGACACCCTGGACCACTGGGGAGAGAACACTGCGGTTAGACTCTCTGATCCTGGGAGACACCCTGGGCTGCTGGAGAGAGCGCACTGCGGTTAGGCTCTCTGATCCTGGGAGACACCCTGGACTGCTGGGGAGCGAACACTGCTGTTAGACTCTCTGATCCTGGGAGACACCCTGGACTGCTGGGAGAGAACACTGCTGTTAGACCTCTCTGATCCTGGTAGACACCCTGACCTCTTGTGGAGAACATACCTGCACTTGGCTCTCCCCCTCTTATGCCAGGCAGAGGAAGCAGCGATCCAGTAAGTGTTTGGACCAGGTTTAAAAAAAAAACGGGTAACAGGTACCCGGCCAAAATGAAGGTTGTACCCGGTCGGGTACCCGGCTACCGGTTTGACACTTACCTGCAGGTGGTCGGCGACATCTAGGATCAGCGCATCAGCGGCTGTCCAATAAAACGCTCCGTCTTCTGCTATGGTCACATGTCCCCCCGGTGGCTCACACGGACATGTTTACCTGCTCCGGTTCTATGGAAGTGATTCCTTGCAGCTCCGCCGCCGGTTGCAGACACCTCTGATGTCTGCCACCATCACAGGACTGCTGCTGCTTGGGCCTAGATGTCTTTGGAAAGGTAGTAATTAGATTATTTCCCAGCTGCCCTGACAGTACCCGAAGCCCACTTTCTAGTTGCCGGGTGCAGGTAATGTCCGGGTAGCTGGAAATGTGCCGGGTAAAGAGCACGGATACCGGGTATTCTTGGTACTTCGTTATACAACTATCCACGAGTAAACCTGACCCCCGCAGTGACTTTTGTGTTGTTGGTTGCAAGGGGGATTACCCTCCTACCCATTAACAGGATGTAAGCTTGCTATATTCAGCGCTCCCTATAGTAGCTAGACTCTGTTTTTGTTACCCCCGTTATGCTGATCACAAGCGATATTTACGCATTTAAGCTGCAGCTATATAAAACCCTATAGGATTTCCCCTAAAAACCGTTCCCTGCTTTAAAAGCCCTGTGCACAGATGTCTAACACGCTACACGGCCCGTAATGACACAGTACTGTAATCGTGGTACGTTTCAGTGCCAAATTCTGCACAATTACATTGCAGACACATGCATGTCGTACTACACACAACTTTATTTTCCTCTTCGCCATTAAGCACTAATGCCCAGGTTCACTAAATGAATTCTACATTTAGCACACTCCCGTTAATCTGTATTGAGTTAATTTTATGCTAAAAATGCGTGTGCTTTAGTAATCTAAAGAATCTAAAAATCACTATATTTACTTAGAGGGACTAATCCCCAAGAACCTCTCAGCCCTGCTCAGTAAATATTGCCCTCATTATACCCGTGCCAGTAATCGAGCAGTAAGACGTCTTCTGCCTTGGAAGAGGCTGATGGAGTAACTCTTTATCAAGCAAGATTAGGTCACAGTTTCCCTTCCCTGTCGGAGCTGCACTGTGATCAGATTTGCACCACAAGGATTCCACAGCAGAAGTGGCGCATCTATATCTGTGCTTTAGTAATGATAAGAAGATCATAAGCACATGTCCTTATGCCATAAAACACTCCTTAAAACACCCACCACCGCGTACGGCTGTTTAAACGGACGGTAATCTCAAGCTTGATCCATGACAACCTCATTTAAACCTTCTCTCAGGTCTAATTTCTGAATATTCACGGCACGCCTGCGTTACATGTCACACTAGTTCTACCCACTATCTGTAAAGTCACACGAAGGAGAGTGGAAGAATGAGAAATTGTCCCCTGTTTTATTGATCGTGAGTTTAGCCATTGCTATAATTGAAGTGCATCTGGGATCATCTTAAACACATGTATTGTGGTCGTTAATTTCCGAGACAGGATAAGGCATCATCCTTGTGATCAAATCATGCTTACCCTGAGATTGACAGTATCATCATGCAGAGCGCACTGACTGTACATTTTTCTTCTACAAGACTTTGGATTCAAGTTTGTGTCAGAAGAATATATTCAGTTTATTTTGCCCTTATTTCTGGCTCACTACCTGGTTCTATGTTTACTACTGTATGAAAATTGCCAACTTCAAACAGCTTTTTCCCATTCGTATGAAGCTACAAATCTCTTCTGTGATTCTAAGAAAAATTTCAACGCCAACTCCACCATTAGTGAGGACTTTTTATCAGTTTCGTGCACACAGTCCCCATTTTGTTGGGATGCTGCCACCCCTTTTTTCATGAGCCTGGTCTCCATTGGGATCACCCTGACATCTTGTGGGGACATTGCTCAGACAATGAGACACAATGCATCGAAATCAGCCGTCCCCAGTTTGGGAGGCTCATTTTAGAGCAGCTAGAACTATGGTGTTACTCATCCTCATCTACATGGATTATAACCTGGGAGTATGACCATGTTGATATCTCTAAACTACTTGAGAACATCCTTTTTTACCACCCCATGTCCTCAGTCCATAATTCTCATCATGGGGAACTTCGAAATGACACTTTGTATGCTGGGGGTACTATCTATGTTACTCTTTCACAGAATGAAGCAACTGAGGATGGTACATGGAACATTCCCCCCCTCCCCGTCCCCCCTTGAGTCGTTGTGAACCTCATCATTACTGGGCAGTTTCCCCATACATGGCAACGGAATTTTAGGATGTTTGCAATAAAAGTTAAATAACAAATAATTTGTGCCAGTTTTTGTGGTATATCCTAGTACACACAGTACACTGTTGTTGTTTTTTACAGAATAGTTACACCTTGTATTTGGTGCATATTTTTTTAATTTACTTTCAGAAAACATAACATCCAATACATGTCCCTATTATTTAGGTTCATGTTTTTACATAGAAAAGGGTGGCGTGGTCCCAAAGTAACATGCATGGCGGGTCCCAAAGTACATCAGAACGGGTTTTGACGCACTGCTACCTTCTTGTGTAATTGCCAGTAACTAAACAATGAGGCGTCAGACACAACTTAAACACATTTCCCAAAAGAAAGAGAGGATTGTGGGGTTGGGTCACTTTGATCTCTCATACACAGTGATATGTAAATTGTTCATTCGATGACATTTACGATTGAACCTTGTGTGTGCTGAGCAGGTGTGTGCATTTCACATGCCACTCTCAGCACGAGGATGCGTTCTGAGCAGCCACCACGGAGGGTTACCGGTCATCCACAGTCTGCTCCTTTTACCTGCCTCCAGTCCCATCAGTGCCATTCTCATCATTGCTTTACATTCTCTGCTGGTTCTGCCTTCGGTTACCCCTCCCCCCATGCTGCCCTTTGTCCTGCTACTAGGAACGTCCGGAACAATCCTCGCAATATCCTTGCGTCTGTATTTTTTAAATAAGTCAGTATTAGTAGTCACTATTCCTACCTTTTTATATGTTAAAAATTAACTCAACTGCCATTTTTATGAGTTTTAGTTGCACTGAGCTCCTGTGATTTCTAATAGCAGGTTTGGCCCTCCTCCCCACAGTGCAAGATCTTTGTAACACTTTCCTGTTTGTTGTCACTGTTCCCAGCATAGTTTGTAAGACATGCGGTAATGGCGTTCTCATCCGTCCGATGAGATTTGGGTCAAAAACCAAGCGCAATTATGTAAAAAATGAAAAGTTTAATGTGCACTACAATCTTTAAACATGCCGGGCAGTGCGCTCTCTCCAGCGGCCCAGGGTGTCTCCCAGGATCAGAGAGCCTAACCGTAGTGTGCTCTCCTCAGTGGCCCAGGATGTCTCGCTGGATCAGAGAGTCTCACAGCAGTGCGCTCTCTCCATCGGCCCAGGGTGTCTCCGAGGATCAGAGAGTCTTACCGCAGGGTTCTCTCCCCAGCGGCCCAGGGTGTCTCGCTGGATCAGAGAGTCTCACAGCAGTGCGCTCTCCCCAGCGGCCCAGGGTGTCTCCCAGGATCAGAGAGTCTAACCGCAGTGTTCTCTCCCCAGAAGTCCAGGGTGTCTCCCAGGATCAGAGAGTCTAACAGCAGTGCGCTCTCTCCATCAGTCCAGGGTGTCTCCCTGGATCAGAGAGTCTCACCGCAGTGTTCTCTCCCCAGCGGTCCAGGGTGTCTCGCTGGATCAGAGAGTCTAACAGCAGTGCGCTCTCTCCAGCGGCCCAGGGTGTCTCGCTGGATCAGAGAGCCTAACCGTAGTGTGTTCTCCCCAGCGGCCCAGGGTGTCTCCCAGGATCAGAGAGTCTAACAGCAGTGCGCTCTCTCCAGCGGTCCTTAAAAAAATAAAGCTTTATTTGTCCATTAAAACCTGAGGTATAACATACCTCCTGCGCATTTTGTGCGTGTTGCACTTTATCAAGGAGTATATCACAAACAACTACACAAACCCTAAGTACGCATTTTCTGATTGTTCATTTTGCGCCAAGCACGTGCTGACGTCACAGGGTCACGGAATCCAGCGCAGACGTGATGGCGTCCCATTGAACTGTGCATGTGTGAGATGCCAGTCCCCCGAGTGCAGGCCAACAGAATCGGATCTGCCCTCAGCTGAGCTCAAAGGCTCAATATGCGCATGTGAGCAAGACCCACCCCCGCCGACTTCAGCAACTACCAATGTGAATTTCAAGTCTGAATCAAAAAAAAAAAAAAAACAATCATACCTTTATTTTTGTTTCTTTTTTTCATAAATAAATAATTGAGTGATTTTAAGAAAACAATATGTGATGCATGTTTTAATATTTTATCATTTTTTTTAATTCTTAAAATCACTTACTTTTTATTTCTACTGTACTGTATATGAGGTGGCATACTCAATTTTTTTTATATATACTATTCAAAACATTCACCTTTTGCTAGGCTTGGTCTGCTTTGCATACTGTTTATGAAAATATCTCAGACACACACCCATGTTATTTACAGTATGTGCTGTAGTGAACTTTTATTGTAAAACTGTTCGAATGATGTCTTTGAACTAAAGTATATAATCCTGCATACTCGGACTGGCAAAGTTGCACCTTACCCCCTCACAAAGTCTAGCAAAAGGGCATTCAACTGCTTATCAACACCTCCCCCAGAGCCATATAGGATATTCACACATTCTCATTCTTTTTCAGGCTGCATTGCATTCTGTAGTCATTGTTAGAGGGGGGGGGATTAGGACAAACTATTGACTGTTATTATGCACACAGTACAAAGGGTTTGAACATACCCCACTCCTGTAGTGCTGCATGTCTCTGCTGTGAAAGAAAACAACATTTAGCAGGATTAGTGCATTGAAGGCCTTGACTGGTTAACAATATTGGACTACTGTAGAACTACTGTATAACTATATACAAAATAACTGTATAACTATATACAGTACATAACTCTATATATATATATATATATCCAATCAAAAAATAAATAGATGATACCGTTCTGTGGCTAACGAAATGCTTTTATTTGTGCGAGCTTTCGAGATACACTGATCTCTTCTTCCGGCGATGTTACAATGAATGAAGCAAAAGGTATACTTATAAACAGTCTCTTGGAATGTTATCTTTGCTGTTCCTTCCCCCGGTGTGGATGTGTTTTATGGCTGGAGGTGTCAAAAGGTTACTCAAAGCAAGTGAAGAAAGAGTGTGTATGTGTATCAGTGTGAATAAAAATGAATGGAGAGCCCACAGTATATACAGTGCTTTACACAAGGTGTGTGTGGAGTGGGAGTGGATATAAATGGTGTGGGTGGGTGTGGAAATGTGAGAGTTTGTAGCACAACTAAAAGTGTGTGTGGATACTTAGTGGTCCCTATTGGTGTATAGGGATGGAAAAACAAGGAGTATTAGTATGTGTGAGAGACAGCTGTGTGTGCATACATATAGCACAGTATGTACAGACATGGCCTTTAGCGCTCATGTGACGAGAGTTCACTAGTGTCAGTAATGACTCATAAAATTTCGATCTCTGTTTAGGCCACTGCTAAGTGTCCCGAACAGTTGCATAAATTTGTATTTATGCAACCGTCTCTCTTTCAGGGTTTTAAGATTACCTTTGAGTATGGCAACCCTCAGATCGTTCATCTTATGGCCAGAGTCAGAGAAATGTTCGCCAACAGGACTGTCTCTTGTACCGCGTGTGATGCTGTGGCGATGCAGGTTCATTCTCTTGTTTAGCCCCTGCCCTGTATCACCTATGTAGTAGCAGCCCCCTGGGCATTTCATGCACATGATTAGGTACACGACATTGCTGGAAGAACAGGTGAACCTTCCTCTGATTTTGTATTCCCGATTCCTGTGTGGTATTTGTATTGTGTCCGCTGTGTAGAGCATTGCGCAGGTTTTGCATCTTGGGTCCTGGCATGGTTTTGTCCCGCATTCAGTTGTGCTGCTGAATACTTTACTCCTCACCATAATATTCTTGAGATTATGGGGTTGTCTGTATGATAATAAGGGTGCTTCAGGGAAGACCTGTTGCAGTCTTGTATCTTCCTGGAGGATGGGTTGTAGTTTCCTGGCGATCTTGCGTAGGGCTCCTAGGTGTGGGTTATATGTGACCACCAAAGGTACCCTGTCGCTTGTCTCCTTCTGTTTGTATTCAAGGAGATCACTTCTTGGTATTCTGGTGGCTTTGTGAATTTGCTGGTCTACAATTCTGTGGTTATATCCACGGTTTATAAAGTCTGATCTCAATTGCCTCTCTTTAGCTGTAATAAGTGCGAGATGCACATTTAAGTTTTATATTTTAATTTTAATCTATGCTTCTTTCATAGTCTGTTATTGCTTCATTCATCCAAGAACTCTTTTATTCAACAGACCTATTGTACTCTCTACATTTACCAAGCTTTTTATTATGCTCTTTGGGGGGGCTCTTGCCGAGGTCCACTTTTTGCAACGCACTTCGCTACTAGTCTCGCTGTGATTTGAGTCTTAGGCAATGCTTGTTAACTACAAGACTCCTGTTCGCGCCTATAATCCTATTTGGATTACCTACTACTTAACGTAAGCTCCAAATTGGGACTACTCACGCACCTGCCTATACCTAGTCTCCCTTAGAACATGGCAGCCTTACACCCTGATGAACCGCTATCAAAATACGTAGCAACGCGCCGATGAACCCTTTACGCAAACCACTAACGTATAGATGCCCGACAGTTCCCCCAGCAATCCAATCCGCAAGATATGACGCTCACTTGGTACTTCTCCCTGGTTTCCCCGGTCGTTTTTCGGTGTCTGTGTAGACGCATCATTGTGAAACACCGGCAGCCGTGCGAAGGTGGCGCTACACGATCAGCTCCGCCCTTGTCACAGGAGTCAAATACTGTTATCCCGTAACCGCTGTTTGATGCTTTTGTGGATATACATTGAGTAGTGGTCATTGGATATCACTCCATCTTCACCGGGGCATTATACACTAGAGGCTATTCCCTCGTCTTCTCGTACAGTCGGCACTATGTCTGTTTCCTCCCCTTCCTCCCTTTCTTTACCTAGGCTCCTCACGCTATGCCCTAACCCTAGCTATCCTCGACCCCACCCTCTACCCACGGGTTAGAACACATCGGCCTGTCCCTGACGAGACCTTTATTCTGGAACCTCGACACCCTTCACACCATTACCACTTGTTGAGTCCTTATTAGCCACCGGCACTTTAAAATCACACAAAAATGTTTTTCTTTTTGTATTTCCTCTACTACATCGCCACCGCGACCCCAATACTCTTGCACCTCCCTTCACGGTCTTAAATGTGCTTTCTCTTTCTCTTGGCTTTATACACATGACTTTGCGCTTCCCGATGAATCTTCACCTTCATGTCTTCCACGCCCCCCACTCGTACAGACGAGACCCGCCCCCCTCGGTGGTGGCGCTTATCTGTCACCGCGCGGACACTGTCACATGTTTTTTCTATCTCTGTACTCCACGCCTCACATTGATCTTTCTATGCACAAAGAGCTTCGTTTATCTCACTAGGGAGATATACTCTTCTTAGAAGCGCTCCACCCCTTGATATATCATCTTCTTCCAATTACCCCCGATGAACTATTGGTCCATACCTAGTAGCGGCGCCTGATCCACACGTCTCTGCCTGCCGCCCAAACTCAGGATGCCACAAAATCACGCGACTGATTATTCACTGCCGCTGTAAACTACAAAGTCCTACTTCGAAGCGACCCAGTGGGGCTTCGCCATGAGACTTTGCTTCACCATCAACAGCACAATTCTGGCTGGTCAGTCCAACTCCAGCAATCAAGAATCCCTGGTCAGCTGTATATCCGCCCTCCAGCGCACCTCCTCTGCTACGCTCTTTGCTCCACAAGCACCCTGTGTGCCCACTTTGGCACCCCACCCCCCCCCCTCCTCTCCCCGGTCTCATTTCGTCCCAATACTCTCCCCTTTGCTACATGCCCAGCGGGAAAAGATAGACGCTGGATGGCGTGTCCCTCTTTCACACAATCTGTCTCTCTACTTCTGTACCTTGGGGCACTCCCACCCTCTCTCCCAGTCGTCTCGTTCGTCGGCTACATCTGAGGACCCCCTTCCGTGCACCCGCAATTCCTGTTTTTGACTACATTCTGCTTACTGTTTCATTCTCTTCTTTTATTCGTTTCACCCTTGTCACTCATACTGTCTCCACATACACTCTCAAAATATGTGCTCCCCATCCCTCGCGGACGCAACCCTCATCTCCCAACCAGATCGGGCAGTGCTCCCCCTGCCCCTACTATCTTCCCGATTCATATTATATCCTCCTTTCTGCTCTTTTCCCTTTATTATGGTACATCCCTTCTCACCAATTGTTTAATAACCTGCCCTGTCCATTTTCCACTGCTCCGCTAGTCCGTCACCCCGGGGCATGTTAAATGCCTAACACTACTGCCAACTATGTGTGTAAGGTCTACCCTCAGACTCTGTGTAATGTCTTGCCATATCTGCAATCGCTGTCTCCCAGCCTGTCTTTCCTCCTACCTTCCCCACCAGAATGGTGGCACAGTCCCGCCTTCCTCCCGTTCCGTTTATTTTAGGCATCCCAGTCCCCCCTAGTTCGTCCCAATGCCTATTCTCCCTTTACCCCACCACTCGCTCCTCCCTCTACTTCCTTTCCACCCGTCAGCACTACCCACGTTGAGAACAGCACCTGTTCTGCACTCGCGACCCTCGGTAACATGCTGTCGCGGCCTTTCTCTCTACCCTCCATATGCTACGCCTTCCCTGCACATCGCATACTTGCTCCTCGACCGTCCTACCTCAGCAAGTAGAAGTCCACCCTGCTCTGTCCTACCACGAGATCACCCAGCTCTACACAGCTTCCTTGTGACTTCCTTCCACTCCTCCAGCTCAGCCCGAGTTTAAAGACACCGAGACATCTCTCCAAGCCGTTGTCCCCTTGGTCCTTGGTCTCGACGGGAAGACCAGAGTTCATACTCTAGAAGCTAACTGAAGCGTATTTCTTCTCACACCAGTCATAACACCGTATCCCTAGTCGTTTCGAATAACGTGGAGGTGGTTCCGGGGTCACCACGACCATCCCCAATCTCCCATCATCTAAACGATTCCTCATTCACCGACCCCCAACCGCTTTCCATATACTCTAACAACTACCCAATGGAGTAAATCTTTGTCGCTCTATAGTCGAGGACCAGTTACAAATATTCTCACTGTGGGCGTTCGGGGGGGTGCGGAATTGTCCCACATCCTTCTGAGGGCTAGCTCACCCGCTCCCAAATGCTTCTGCGTATCTGTCTCTATCCTCCCCACTAACAGAGGAATGTTACTCTGGTCTGTCTTCCAGGTGTATTACGTTTGTAATATGCCTTTTGTTTATTTTCTTTTTCTTTTTTGCATTGTAGCTCTGTCATTGTCTGTCTTTTGTAGTCTACCAACTATTAATTCTGATCAATACTTTTGATATGCATTCGGCTTTTGTTGTTGATATGAGTAGCAATCCCAAAAACTCGCTCAGAGTATTCAATCTCCCGCCTTTCAGACCGTCGCGCAGAGATACAGACTCAGAGAATGCAGCTGTAGAAGACGGAACAGTGCCATTCATGCTTAGTATCACATTTACAACTACGAGCTGAACCTCTCCTTAACATATCCTCTATCACGTTCTTACACTGCAAAATCCCAAGTACCGGTCACTTAACTATCAACTCTCGCACGCTTCCCTACATGCTCCCTCACCCCGTCACCCTGCCGCGTACCTCCTGTGGCAGAAAACAGATTGTTTGTTTTTACCGCATGAATAATTTCCAGTCTGATCCTTGCACCGCGGTGCAGATAACGATACGCACTCTCACTATCTGACCCTTGTTTTTTCCCCTTATCTCATTTAAGATGCACACATTTTTGCTCTGAAAATCTGTTTTTCGTTCGACAGGACTGAACTTCCCGCCTGGCTCCTTCCCAGGATTCCTGTCATCACCCACACTCTCCTCCTAAAATATATACACCGTCCTCTTCCTGCCCCTCTCCTCCGCTACCAATCTCTTCTGCCTCTTCTGTCGTCTCTGCCTCGTCCTCCGTCTCATCTCTTCTCCCGCCGATCTCGGTCTCCATAAAATCATCAGAGCTCTCTCTCTCTCCCACCGTCTGTGAAAACATTTCATACTCCCCCCCAAGATCAACCACTCTCGTCTACTTGCCTAAAACCTCTACCCTCACCTGGTAGGATATGCCCTCCCCCTCACCCCATTCCAATTACAAAGGAATTGTAATGTTGTACAAATACCCTTTAATATTCCTCAACGTCCTATTTCTATGTGGGGGGTAGGGGAAGACCTAAATGTTCTTATTTACACATTGCCATTGTATACCTTTCTTTTGTAGAAATTCCCGTAATATCCCACGTGCATACAACATTTCAGTTTCACAACCCGCGTACTGTGTCCAATCCTACAGGAGGAACCCAAACCTAGTTCATGTAAAGGAACGTATGGCGGATATCTGTTAGGGAGTTGGAACTCTGGCTGTACAAGACTTAAGATTCACCTCTCTATAGATATATTCCAATGAATGACCTTGGAAGTTACACCCTCCGCCTCTCATTCCCTTATCCTCTGGAGGCTGAGATGTGCTGTTCTCTATATCCAGCTGTCAAAACGGACCACGAACCGACACTGACAACACGTACCTCGATCTTTATACACTCTCCTCCTCCTCATGGCACCAGTGCTGTACTGTATCTAGCAGGATGCATCCGTCTCCCTACTCCCATATTATCCCCTCTTCTTCTCTTAACTTTGTTTTCTCATTAGAGAGAGGTGTCATGCATGGTGCGCTGGCGCTTTCATAAAAACCCAACTCCGAACACATGCTTTTCCAGCATGCCATGCACTGCAACACATCATTCGTCATTGTATCGTCAGTACGATACGAGTAGTTCGGAGCTTTACGGGTTCAGTCCTCTTGGGCCTTGTTTTACTGAATGGTGCTAAGTCATAAACACCATGATGCCATAAGACCTCTTAGAAAATGGGACACGCTTTTATTATTTACTGTACATAGTTCGTTTTGAGGAAGCTCTGTAAACATTGGAAAAAGTATGACGTTTTAAGAGCCGCACCTAAAATAAAGCATGTAAGAAGTGAAAACGCTGGGATGGTGCCCGAGGAGCAGGCTCTGATTTCCTCCAAAGTTACAATAAGAACAAAGGATTAATGTTCCCCTCTCATCCAGCAGAAAAATTATGGAAATTGAATATTCATAAAATAATTTGTACTTGTATATAAAGAATTACACAAGGGAAACTTGCACTTGGGATGTAGAAGTACTCCCTCTCAAACAGTGAGTTATAAACCAAAAATGCCCTCCAAAGTCACTGTAAAAGATAAGGCCATTATACAGAGACTAGTCAGAAGATAATTCCACTCACCATCATCCTCACTGTGGACATTCAACATGGCCACCTACATGCAAGACATTCTGTTACCTCACTATTTTACTTTATTTCATATTAGCCGCCACAGTTTTACTTGATTATCTCTTTCCTCCAGCTCTTATCTTGGCTATTGTTTCAGACTGGTGTACCTCTTACCTTCCACCTCCCTCCCAGTCCTCTGCCTCTGCTCTATCTTGGCTATGATTGACGAGACTGGTGCTAACCTTCCCTCCAACCTCCTAGCCCTCTCCTTGCTCTTATCTGGCTAATGGTTACAAGCTGGTGTACCTTACCTTCCAGCCCTCCAGCCCTCCTCCTTGCTCTATCTTGGCTAATGGTTGACAGACTGGTACCTTACCTTCCACCTCAGCCCTCTCCTTGCTCTATCTTGGCTAATGATTGACAGCTCTGTGTATCCTTACCTTCCATCTTCTCCTCCTTGCTCTTATCTTGCGAATGGTTGTCAGACGGTGTAACCTTACCTTCCACCTCCCAACTCCTCTCCTCTTGCTCTTATCTTTGGCTAATTGTTGACAGACTGGTGTACCTTCCCTTCCACCTCCGCATAGCCCTCTCCTTCGCTCTTATCTGGCTAATGATTGACAGACTGGTGTACCTTACCTCTCCCTCCCGTCTCCTTCCCTTGCTCTTATCTCGGCTAATGGAGACAGACTGTTGTACCTTCCCTGCTCCCTCCAGCCCTCTCCTTCTTTACTTGGCTAATGCTTGTCAGACTGGTGTAACCTTACCTTCCATCTCCTCCTTGCTCTTATCTTGGCTAATGGTTGTCAGAACGGTGTACCTTACCTTCCACCTCTCAACCCTCTCCTGCTCTTATCTTGGCTATTGTTGACACTGGTGTACCTTCCCTCCTTCCACCTCCCAGCCCTCTCCTTGCTCTTTCTTGGCTAATGCTTGTCAAACTGGTGTACCTTACCTTCCACCCTCCACCTCTCCTTGCCTTATCTTGGCTAAGGTTGTCATAGCGGTGTACCTTACCTTCCACCCTCCAGCCCTCTTCTGCTCTTGTCTTGGCATGGTGACAGACTGGTGTACCATTACCTTTCACTCCTCCAAACCCTCCTGCCTTGCTCTTATCTTGCTAATGTTGACAGACTGGTGTACCTTACCTTCCACCTCCAGCCTCCTCTCCTGCTCTTGTCTTGGCTATGCTTGTCAGACTGGTGTACTTACCTTCACCTCCAGCCCTCTCCTTGCTCTTATCTTGGCATCGGTTGTCAGACGGGTGTTACCTTACCTTCCCCTCTCCAGCCTCTCCTTTCTCTTATCTTGGCTAATGGGTGACAACTGTGTACCACCTTCCCTCCAGCCAGCCTCTCCGCTTGCTCTTGCATTTGCAGCTAGTGTAGATACTCTCTCCCACACCAATATAGTATGATACAGTTACTAGACAATTTGTTCTACAGCAAACCTCTGGTTTCCCTGATTGATAACAGTTATTATGCTCTAAGAACCATCTCCCCAAAGCTTCAGCTAGCTTGGCAAGCGCAAAAAAAGAGCTGTGAGAAATTTCAATCTGCAAAATGCAAACCCCATCAAAATGCAAACCCCACTACGTCCCAGTCTCCCATTTCTGATTGACTAGCGACAAAGAGAAAACCACAAACCATATTCAAATATTCAATCTCCCACTAACCAGGGGATATAATCAATTCATGTAACGCTGTACATACAGGTGGTTAAACTCTGTATCACCTCATAATGAACACCCAGTGATCTTCTATTCTCCCACCTTTATTTATTAAATATAATAACATATTGATTTTCTTGTAGAGTGCTGCTAGTTTTATGTACATTTATGTAGCATTATAGACATTTGCAGTGCAGGCTCCCTGCCCCATGGAGCACAACCTATGCTTTGTGGATAGGGTTTTGCGCCAAGGTCAAAGGAGCGCGCACTGGAATTGACACAGGTTCCCCTGTTTTGAACTCTCAGTTGCCAGTCTGTGTCTTTACTCACTGAGCCGCCGCCCACTCTCCTCCTGTAAAACGTTCAGTGTTTTATTAGAATGTTTGTTCTCAGTTAATTGAAGCAAGGGAAAAGAGTTGTCTCCTTGGCTCTATAAGGCACGGTTCTCAGAGAGTGACGACACACCTTACAGCTCCTTCTGTGGCATTGAAGGGAGCGACCACTGGCATCCACATTCCCCACTCTCTTAACAAGTCACAATCTACTCAGGTACTGCATCCTCACCTGTAAAAGTAACAATTGAGTCCATTAGGACCATTTTTGGTCCACAAATTCCCCTCTGAACGCATGGGGATCTTCATACAAAAACGTCCACCTCAGACAGTGAATAAGTGCCCAAGACTGCCGAAAATAACTAGACACAGTGCGCTAGACTAATCAAAGGAAACCAGATAACACATATTGTTTAAGATGCTACTCATTACAGTCAGCTAGACATTAAAACACATACATCACTGTCACTAAATCCTTTAAGCTTCAGTTACAAAACGATTTCAAACAGAGTCATCGGACATTTGCATCCTGCAAACCTCAGTCGCATCCCTGTCAAGGCTTCACATTTCTGATTGATATGTGACAGAATAAACCACAACCATACCATAGTGAAATGTCCCACAAATCCCTTTTTATAGGCCAATCAGGAGGTGATAATTTCTGCTTGGAGACCCTGATTTGAAATGGTTTGTGATCTGTGAATGGAAGACGCAGACGTTTAGAAGACGTCTTCTTCTCGCAGTCACAAATATTAGAGGATTATTACTAACTGGATCCAAGAATATAGTCGTTGTTCTTTCCTGAAGCATGAGTCTTGGGCTGGATTACTTCTAAATGTATATCTTGTAGTCGTCATGTCAGGCCATGGCGCTAAGGTTCGACGTTTGCTCTGGTGACAGATCCTTCTTGCTTAGGTATGGAGCCTCCAACACCTGTCTGGCAGTGCATCCTGATTAATATATACATTATTTTTATTTATTCTGGTATCATGTTTACCTCTCAGAGAAAGTTACCCAGTAATGATATTTTTATACTTTAACTTCTCGATCTCCAGCCTTGGATGACCACTTTCTCTGCTTCCTTCTCTCGCATCAAAGTTGGTTCTGCATTGCAGCATCCTTTCTTTCTTCTGCATTCCTTGAAAGCAAGGTTCTCCAAGATGATGCCATGGCTGATCTTGTTATCACTTGTTGGATCAACCTGTTTCTCTTCTTCTCTTCTTTGATGTTAACCACTGTATACAAAGAAAGTGCCTTAAATAATACAACTACTATACACTGGATGCCACTGGAGCAATCATTCTGTAAGTAGAACAAATCTTCACAGGTATTTATTATCAGTTGCTTGCTCATACCCTTCCTCCTTGGTGTTTTTCCCTGGTCCTGACACTTATATCCCTCATTGTGCATGTCCAAATTCGAAGACCACATTGGACTTTAGCTCTCCCCACCTTCAAGCTTATGTGGAACAGTCAGAACCATGAGTTTGCTGCCCTGTCTATACCTTCTATCTTCATTTCTGTCCCAGTTGTTCCTAAGTTTCTCTATATTTTCCACATCTTCACCCATGGTTTTGGATGTGTTTGACGATTCAGCATTCTTATTTACCATTGCATCGCTTCTCCTATCCACAAAACCCAAACTTTCAGACGATTTGTGGTTATTTACTTGTCACAACTGTTCCCCCCTACCGAAGAAACGCGTGTTAAAAGCATACAGTGTGTGTGATCCTGATTCCTAGATTTTGTGGTTCTCTTTGCTTTAACACAAAGTAATGTGCTCCATCACTCAGTTTTGCACACTACTCCCATGACCCGCTGATTTTAGTTGCTCATGACATGATACATGACAACTTTTCTTGTTTCGTCTTAAGTGATTATCACTAATCCTTAGTCTCTCCAGACCTTGTGTGCAATGCATATACTGTACTAGCAGTGAAGCTGAGATTCTGCAAAAAGGGTTTACATGAATGTCTACATATCATCACTCATCAAATTTATCTGGAATTCTGCTAGAAGCTTCTCCTCCTATTAGAACAAGAAACACCACAAAGATGTTATCCACCATCCATACCCAATCACAGCTGCAAACATCTCATTATTTTAACCCTGCTCCCCTGCCGGCACAGGAAGGAGAAGACGCCACCGGTAGGAGTTTAATTATTTGTAGTGTGGATTTCAAAGCGAAAATATTCACACATATTTACGTACCTGTGAATCTTCGCGACCGGAAAAAAGATTTGTAGAAGGATTCCTCGATGTGGATCTCACCGCCAACCTTATCATATCAGAGGACTTTTTCAGTTGCTGTTCCTGGTTACCACAGCTACTGCGTGAGAATTGTCAGCGTTCAAACACAATCTGTTCTTTTCATTGAAGAGGAAAATTCACTGCTGTGTGCCCAAGCCTTCTGCTCATGGCGCACTAGGTACTTCTACATCATCATCTCTCAATCATCCATCCATCTCATCATCATATCACATCATCATCATCATCTCATCATCATCAATCATCATCATCATCATCATCATCATCATCATCACCATTTTGATCGTCCCTTTAGACTTCTCGCAACTTTAATTGTCACAGCAAACTTGCTGTGGGTGGTGAAACTCTCTTTAGTTACCTGTACGTACATATCTTCTATAAGATAAGCAACATGTCTTTTGATCCTACTTAAACAATTATATAGTATTGTTTATAATCATTTACATAATGTGTTATGGAATTAAGAAATACAAATACATGCACACAAAACACTTGTCTCTTCTCCAGCTTCTGGTTCTATTACAGAAGATTCTCCTTTGAGACTCCCAAAGCATGACTAACGTGGCTTGGGGATAATCCTTCCTTTCTCAAATTCTAAACACAGAGATTTGATTCTTACTTTCTCCTGTTGGTTTCCTGGGGTTTATTACTGAATGTTGTTCCCTTGAATAAGATGGCGATCAACATTTTGGATAACATTGCTCCTTTGCCTTTACTGTTATTATTGTGGTGGGCACTGAAGATAGTACGTTGCAGGCCTGAATAATTAATATGTTAGTTGTGCTATATACAGTACATTTTATTATTCATCATGTAACTTGTTAAAATAGGAGATAGTACAGTTAGAATTATGATGGTAGGTAGAAATAGTTGTTAGTAAAAAAACACAATAGGATCGGTTTAAAGATTAGGACACAGTTAACCTATACAGTAGTTTAGTGACAGAACAAGGAGTTTTGTAAATACAAGTGTAAATATGCTAATTAGCAAGGGTTACACGTTGGAAGATGTGATACGACACTATGGACCCCTTAGGTCGCCGCAGATTTTACTTTCTCCACAGCTGCAATTTCGCTTTTTTTTGACACTGCTTCATGGTCCGTAAGTCGGCTACATACATACATAGACATATATTATATCTGATGCAACGTATTTTAGGGTTACTCACCAATATCCACAGATCAGCGGCCGTTATTCGAAACATTTCACGTTTGTATTCCCTGTAACTCCACACTGTCTGTGTGATTTCCTTAAAGTTTCCCATGTTAGATGAGTTACTAGTGTTTTTATCGAGTGCAGAAAATGGTATTTTAAGCGTTTCCTGCAATACCGTCGAGAAAATCAAGTGGGCGATTGCGAGTTGTCTTGAAAATGTTTCGCAATTCAACCTGTCTTTTATTGCCTTACAGTTACTTCAGGTGTGTAATTTTAATTTCGAGATTGACGTTATCTAGTTCTACTGTATACTGTACATGGGGAAGAAGTCCTTTCTGACCGCCATAGCCATACCACAAACCTCTAACTGTGAAGTATAAAAATATGGCACACACAACAAAACGTATTTGTACCGGACAATAAAGGAAAAGGAATTATACTAACAATCCAATGTCTATTTTAAACAGAGACAGAACATAAAACAAGACAAAGCTCAGTTTTTAGCACATCCAGTGAGACTTGTTAGGTGCCCAGTATGTTTTAAAATCAATGTCGCTCTCATCCAAATGTAAAATGTAAAATGTTTTTCCTCGCTTCGTAGTCTAATTGGAATTTTTTGAACGCATAGCGTGTCATCACATTTCTGCGCATTGCGTGTATGTCTAATGTGAACATGATTGCAATCATATGCGTGTCATCACATTTCGAACAGGTGTATGTCTTATTGGACCTAGTTTAGATGCATATCGTGTCATCCACATTTCTGTGCTGCTTGTTGTCTAATTGGAACCTGATGAACCCATATGAGGAATTATACAGCACAGTACTTGTTTATCAGTAGTACAGTTCTTCTGGCAGGGTATATACTGTAACTAGTAAAAATAACGTTTATTTCTTAGATTTTTATAGTATATGTAGATTACTGTACTGTCAGTTTCTTTGAGCCCTTAAAGCATCTTAATTTCATTACTGTACAGTAAGATACGCACAGTGCATTTCTTCATGTAGTTCGCTACAGTAAATCCTGTATCTGCTAGACAGTAGTACAGTCTCGCTGTTAGTGTATCTAATAGTTATAAACCGATTATTTTCTAGATTACATATTATTTTGTTATACTTGTACAGTACTATATCTGTACATTTCATCATGACACATGTTTATATTGATATGCCCAAAGAACTTTAGAGTAGTACTACTGTAAGTGTATAGACGTAAAAACATGGACACACACAACAAAAGAAATGTTAAAGATGAATATTTTAATTGTACATGATAAAAGGAAAAGGAATAATACAAATATACACTACTCGCACTTCTTCAAAATTTTACAATTTTGTCTCTTTTCTTCTCTATAATGGCTGCTGCTTCTTTTGAACATCTGGGTCGTGGAAGAAAGCAACAATATTCTATTTATCAATCACGCGTACATTGATGGTTAAAAATTGCCTGCATCTCTATCATTGTACTGGCATGATCTACTGCTCGACAAGAGTCACGATTTATTGTAATTGGCTACTCATACTGGTACTACTGTATTTCAACCAGTGTGCATTAGTGCTGCTACAGTATACAGTACTACCAGTAGTGTCAGACTTTCCCAAGTTAGTATTGCCACAACATGTTCATTCTTCTTGGGAAAATTTTTTACTGTGTATCCTCGGCTAAAGGAGCTCTAAATCAAATTGTATCCAACAAAATGGTGCGCAAGCCCAAAGAATTAGGTTTTGCTAGAGGTTTACATAGGTTTTTGAGGGTTTGGGGGGAGGGAATTGGTATGCATGCGAGCACTGTGTCTTACCTGGCAGTATGCTGGGAGGCGTTTCCTCGCACTTGATTTCTTCCTAAGCAGCGATGCAGAGAAACTTGGTTCAAAGGATCTCAGCATGTATACAGGATATTTACAAGAAAAGGATATTGTATTTTACATATGCAATGCTGGTTACGTTCTTCGGCGCGCTCGTTTTAGCAATAAGACTGTCAGTTTATCACCATGGCCAGCAAAATTAATAGCTGTAGCGTTCCACTAGTCAACATAAGTATTTTGGTTTTCATTACTGCTGTACAGTATTAATTACTTTATTCTTCTTGTATCAAGTCTTACTTGCCTATCAAAATGCATTTGGTGTACTCTTGTTTTCTTTGCAATTATTTAGAGGCAAAAAATTACTGTACTACTTTTTGAAGAAAATATAAGTATGTCATGTAATTGTGTCGACTTAATTTTGCGATCTTATCTGCTAACAATTGTTCTCTTTTCCTTTACACTGTAGGATGTCAAATGCGTCAGGTGGACGAATCAGCGAGATATGATAAGCGCTATGCAGCAAAAGTCAGGACTGCTCTAGAGAATGTTCACATATCACAGCATCTGAGAGCATCAGGTTGAGATACCATTGGGATGGAATATGGACGTGTTAAAGCAAGTGTCTTACTGTAACAAGTACAGTACGGTCCACTTTCTAGGGCAGTACGGGTAAAGGTTGTACAGTACACTACTGTGTAGTGTGTACTATGTAGGCATAGGTTGTTAACTGTACCTTACTATCTTTCTTCCATTACAGAGTGGTATCCTATGATAAGGAGCCAACAAGATCAAAAGTGTGGACCAAGCACAGGCATGTATCAAGTGTGCGAGACTTCAGGATGTCATCTTTCTCTGACGAACACCTGTTAGCTCTTGAGCAGATTTGCCACTTTTGTATTCCACAAAAAAGGAGACGCCTATCCTCTTAATAGCCGCGCCCAAGACCCACGAGATGCTGCGTGGGCAATCTCTGCCTGACCCAGCATCTAATCATCTTGAGGGTAATATCCAATCATCACATGCTGTATTTCATGCTGTGTCACAATGCTAGCTTTTTGGTACCCCTAATGTAATTTTTCTTCATATGTTCCCATTATAATGGTGTATTTTTTCCCAAGGGCAAATTGTCCCTATTGTTGAATACATGAAGCATGGATTCCCACTTGTGGTCACTTGTCTTCTTAGCACAATGACCCTAAACATACCGCTCCAATCCTATATTTCTTGAGAGCGGTATCCACTGGATTAAGACGCCTACGCGTAAGTTCTCCAGTGTGCTGTAACATTAACTTTTTCTCATTCTTTCCAAAATGTTTTTATTTGTTCAACTAATTTGCCATTTTGTTCCCCTCTCATTCCAGATCACCAGATATGATCCCATCGAACCGGTGTGGCATATCATGAAGGATCATATACACGAAGGGTCGTGAAAACCGTCCAAAAAAGGAGGAATTAATACAAGAATATTCGTTTCTGAACGACATACTCATAGTCCAAAGATGCAACAACTAAATTGATCATATTTGCTAGCGTGTTTACCGTTTTTACACATCAATGGAATGCCACCGATTGTAGTAGGTCGCTTTACCTGTATAGGTGTAAGTAACTCAGGTACAGTAAGTATATGTACAGGTAAGTAATAGCTCTCAAAAGAACCATTTTCATCATTGTATATCTGCGCTTACCTCCACTTTCTATATATATACACTATGTACACTACATTTGTATTACACATGTTTGGTACTGTCTTAACTATTATATTATATTATATAAAATATATTATAATATGAACCCCTTCTTTCCCATAAGAAAAGCACAAATCAGGAGACAGAGCAATATGCTATCTCAATGGGCAGATGAGTACAGGCTCCCCCTGTGACAAAAAATCCTAGCGTCCATCTGTTGCTAGGAAACGCATGTGTGCGTCCATACAGTCCTGGGAAGTCCGCTCAAGTAAAGTTGCGCATGTGATTTCCAAGATGGGCCGCGCTTACTACCTCTCACCTACACTGATTGCACTCCGTGGAGCTCTCAGGCAGCTTGTACAATTAGCTCCTCTAATTGCCTCCCATGGTGACTATATGGGGTAGACTATTTCTCTGGGTGTCCATTGTCTGGTAGCACCCCCCTGAGAGGTCCTCGCTAGGACCGAACGTGTGTTTTATAGTGTGCTGTTTTGTAACTGCTAATACATGTCTTTTTGCTTTGCTGATTGTTGCTTGCTTTTTGTGCCTTTTCTTATGGGAAGACAGGGTTCTCTATTGATTTCTATGAGCATGCACCTTGATGACTTTACATTTGTTGCGCTTTGGGAGTGCTGGCTCTGCTTTGCTTATTACTTATATATATATTATATATATATATTACTTATATCATATATATATATATATATTTATATATATATATACCCTATATCTATATATATTATATTCCTCTTATTATCCGTGAGGTACGTACGCTCTCTCTCTTGTTAAGTCCCCGAGCTTCAATACAAAAATAAAGATTGATCCGTTCTGTGCTCTACGAAATGCTTTTATTTGTGTCAACTCTTCTAGAATACACTGATCTCTTCTTCCGGCGATGTTACAATTGACAAGAAGAAAAAGGTATACTTAAAAACAGTGTCTCTTGAATGTTATCTGTCCTGTTCCTTCCCCGTGTGGATTTGTTTTTATCCTGAGATGTCAAAAGGTTACTGAAACAAGTAAAGAAAAGTGTGTATGTGTGATCAGTGTGAAAAAAATGAATGGGAGAGCCCACAGTATCGTCTTACTACATCGTGTGTGTGAGTGGGAGTGGATATAAATGGTGTGGTGTGGTGGGGAAATGTGAGAGTTGTGCACAATCTAGTGTGTGGCATACTAGTGGGTCCCTATTGGTGTATAGGATGGAAAACAAGGAGTATTAGTATGTGTGAGAGACAGCTGTGTGTGCACTACATAGCACAGTAGTACGACATGGCCTTTATAGCGCTCATGGGGACGAGAGTCTCACTAGTGACAGTAATGACTCATAAAATTCGATCTCTGTTTAGGCCACTGCTAATGTCCCGACCGTTGCTAAATTTTGTATTTGCCACCGTCTCTCTTTCGGGTTTTAAGATTACACTTGAGTAGGCAACCCTCAGATCAATTCTTCTCTCTATGGCCATAGTCAGAGAAATGTTCGCCAACAGGACTGTCTCTTGTACCCGGTGACGTTGAGTCTGGCGAGTGCAGTCTTTCATTCTCTGTTTAGCCCCTGCCCTGTCGATCTGCACCTATGTATTAGCAGCCCCCTGGGCTTCATGCACATCTATGAGGTACCGACATTGCTTCGCTGGGAAACAGGTGAACCTTCCTTCTGATTTTTGTTTTTATTCCTGTTCCGTGTGTATTTGTATTTTGTCCGCTTTTAGAGCATTGCGCAGTTTTGCATCTTGGTTCCTGGCGGTTTTTCCCGCATTCATTACTGTGCGAATTTTTTCCCTCACCATAATATTCTCGATTATGGGGTTGTCTGTATGTATAATAAGGTTGCTCAGGGAAGACCTGTTGCGTCTTGTATCTTCTCTGAGGATGGTTGTATTTCCTGCGAGCTTGCGTAGGGCTCCTAGTGTGGGTTATAGTCACCACCAAGGTACCCTGTCGCTTGTCTCCCTCGGTTGTGTATTCAGGGAGATCACCTTGTATTCTGGTGGCTTGTGATTTGCTGGTCTACAATTCTGTGGTTATATCCACGGTTTATAAGGTCGATCTCATGCTTTAATAAATCTCGCAAAAGCCCCGCCTCTCCTCCTCCTCATTCAATTTCCGCCATCTCTCTCTCCTCTCTCTCTCTAGCCCTTTACCTCCGGCCCCTTCCGCATCCTCCATCTCCGCTCTCTTAAAACTAATCTAATCACATCTAACCGGTCCTCGCTCTCCTCATCTGCTCCTCCTCCTCGTCCTTCATCCTCCCTCTCCCTCTAATCCCTCCTGTCTCCGTCCCGCGTCAATCCTCGGCGTCTCCTCATCCGAATCCGTCGGAATCCGCTCTCCTATCCTCGTCAATATAATTTTAATAATTAACTCTCTCCCCACCCGCTTTCCTCAGCTCTCCGCCTCCCTGCTCTCTCACAACTCCCGACTAATTCCGCCTCCCTTTAATTCCGGTCCATCTCTATCACTCCGTTCACCACTCTATCCCGATCTCTCTCTCTCGCCGCCGCTTCCTGCTCTTCAACTCTCTCTGCCCTTGCTCTCCCTCAACTTTCATACTCGTTCCACTTTGCCCTTCTCTCAGTTCTGCCATGCTCCCTCTCTCACCCCCTCCCTTCCTTGTTCCGCCTCCTCCTCCTCTCCTAGATCCGTCTCCTCTCCTCCCTCTCGCCCCTCATATCTCTTCCTCTTCTTCATCGTTCGAGAAACTCGGGGGGTCCGTCTGATTTTTTCCTCCTTCATCCGAATCGACCCTCCTTAACCCTTGGGGGTATCTCCGCCTCCGCTAAAGAATAATCCAAAGTGGTCTAATATGTAGCTTGTGTCGGCCCTTTACAGCTTGTATCTGATGGCGTGACCGTATAGATCTTGCCATGTTCTGTGGCTGTGTAGGTGGAAGGCGGTCTTGTCCCTTCATATAGCGGCTCTGTCGTAGGCTTTTGCGGTCTATACAGAGGTCTGTAGTTGTTGTTCCACGAATTACGTAATTCTGGTGTCTAGAAACATGTACTTCATCCGGGGATGGTGAGTTTGACGTTGATCTGTCCGCGGGTGGTAATTATTCGAAGTTGTCCTAGATAACTTTAGAGGTCCTGTTCGCCACATGTCATATCATGACGATGTCACCGATCGTGCGAAGGTTGAAGGTTTCAAGACTCGGTGACAGAAAGTCACTTTCAAGTTTTGCTGCATAACAGATGGCATACTCTGTGGGCGGCAATATCCATTACACCATTTCCGGTATTTTGAGGTGCTACCAGCTTCCACCCGACACACCCAAACTGGCAACCATCTACAGTCAATCCATTCTACTATCACAGATCAACTTTGATACTGCGCCGACACCGCAGACGACCCCAGCGGATTAAGCCATGCTTTTATTTGTGCGAGCTTTCGAGATACACTGATCTCTTCCTTCGGCGATGTTACAATGAATGAAGCAAAATGAAGCCATCTACAGTCAAGCCATACGATACAACCGGATATGCTCCGACACAGCAGACAGAGACCAGCGGATTAAAGCCTTGAGATCAGACTGTATAAACCGTGGATATAACCACAGAATTGTAGACCAGCAAATTCACAAAGCTACCATAATACCAAGAAGTGATCTCCTTGAATACAAACAGAAGGAGACAAGCGACAGGGTACCTTTGGTGGTCACATATAACCCACACCTAGGAGCCCTACGCAAGATCGCCAGGAAACTACAACCCATCCTCCAGGAAGATACAAGACTGCAACAGGTCTTCCCTGAAGCACCCTTATTATCATACAGACAACCCCATAATTTCAAGAATATTATGGTGAGGAGTAAAGTAAAAGAGCTTGGAACGGGAGCGAAGCTTTTCGAGATACACTGATCTCTTCTTCGGCGATGTTACAATGAATGAAGCAAAAGGTATACTTATAAACAGTCTCTTGGAATGTTATCTTTGCGTTCCTTCCCCCGGTGGTGGATGTGTTTATGGCTGGAGGTGTCAACAAGGTTACTCAAGCAAGTGAAGAAAGAGTGTGTATGTGTATCAGGTGAATAAAAATGAATGGAGAGCCCACAGTATATACAGTGCTTTACACAAGGTGTGTGTGGAGTGGAGTGGATAAATGGTGTGGGTGGGTGTGGAAATGTGAGAGTTGTAGCACAACTAAAAGTGTGTGTGGATACTTAGTGGTCCCTATTGGTGTATAGGATGGAAAAACAAGGAGTATTAGTATGTGTGAGAGACAGCTGTGTTGTGCATACATATAGCACAGTATGTACAGACATGGCCTTTAGCGCTCATGTGACGAGAGTTCACTAGTGTCAGTAATGACTCATAAAATTTCGATCTCTGTTTAGGCCACTGCTAAGTGTCCCGAACAGTTGCATAAATTGTATTTATGCAACCGTCTCTCTTTCAGGGTTTTAAGATTACCTTGAGTATGGCAACCCTCAGATCGTTCATCTTATGGCCAGAGTCAGAGAATGTTCGCCAACAGGACTGTCTCTTGTACCGCGTGTGATGCTGTGGCGATGCAGGTTCATTCTCTTGTTTAGCCCCTGCCCTGTATCACCTATTATAGCAGCCTCCTGGGCATTTCATGCACTGATAGGTCACAACGACATTGCTGGAAGAACAGCGGTGAACCTTCCTCTGATTTTGTATTCCCGATTCCTGTGTGGTATTTGATATTGTGTCCGCGTGTAAGCATTGCGCAGGTTTTGCATCTGGGTCCTGGCATGGTTTTGTCCCGCATTCAGTTGTGTGCTGAATACTTTACCTCCCACCATAATATTCTTGAGATTATGGGGTTGTCTGTTGATAAAGGGGTGCTTCAGGGAAGACCTGTTGCAGTCTTGTATCTTCCTGGAGGATGGGTTGTAGTTTCCTGCGATCTTGCTAGGGCTCCTAGGTGTGGGTTATATGTGACCCACCAAAGGACCCTGTCGCTTGTCTCCTTCTGTTTGTATTCAAGGAGATCACTCTCTTGGTATTCTGGTGGCTTTGTGAATTTGCTGGTCTACATTCTGTGGTTATATCCACGGTTTATAAAGTCTGATCTCAAGGCTTTAATCCGCTGGTCTCTGTCTGCTGTGTCGGAGCATATCAAGTTGTATCGTATGGCTTGACTGTAGATGGTTGCATGTTTGGTGTGTGTCGGGTGGAAGCTGTTGTCCCTCAAATACCGCAATGGGTACTCGGATTGCGCCACAGTATGCCAATCTGTTCTGCGCAAAACTTGAAAGTGACTTTCTGTCCACCTGTCACTTGAAACCCCTTACATACCTTCGCTACATCGATGACATCCTCCTGATTTGGACCTCTGGCGAACACGCCTCCACAGTTCTATGACAACTTCACAATACTTACCACCCACCCGACATCAACCTCAAACTCACCCCATTCACTCGGATGAAGTACATTTCCTAGACACCAACATTACTATAAAGTACAAACAACTACAGACCTCTGTATACCGCAAACCTACAGACAGCACCAGCTATTGAGGGACAACAGCTTCCACCCGACACACCAAACATGCAACCATCTATAGTCAAGCCATACGATACAACTGGATATGCTCCGACCAGCAGACAGAGACCAGCGGATTAAAGCATGAGATCAGACTTTATAAACCGTGGATATAACCACAGAATTGTAGACCAGCAAATTCACAAAGCCACCAGAATACCAAGAAGTGATTCTCCTTGAATACAAACAGAAGGAGACAAGCGACAGGGTACCTTTGGTGGTGACATATACACCCACACCTAGGAGCCCTACGCAAGATCGCAGGAAACTAACCACCCCCTCCAGGAGATACAAGACTGCAACAGGTTTCCCTGAAGCACCCTTATTATCAATAGACAGACAACCCCATAATTCAAGAGAATATTATGGTGAGGAGTAAAGTATGATCAGTACAACTGAATGCGGGCACAAAACCCTGCCAGGACCCAAGATGCAAAACCTGCGCAATGCTCTACACAGCGGACACATACAAATACCACACGAATCAGGAATACAAAATCAGAGGAAGGTTCACCTGTTCTCCCGAGCAATGTCGTGTACCTCATCATGTGCATGAAAGGCCCAGGGGGCTGCTACTACATAGGTGAGACAGGGCAGGGGCTAAACAAGAGAATGACCTGCATCGCCACAGCATCACACGTGGTACAAGAGACAGTCTGTTGGCGAACATTTCTCTGACTATGGCCATAAGATGAATGATCTGAGGGTTGCCATACTCAAAGGTAATCTTAAAACCCGAAAGAGAGACGGTTGCATGAATACAAATTATGCAACGGTTCGGGACACTTAGCAGTGGCCTAAACAGAGATCGAAATTTTATGTATCATTACTGTCACTAGTGAACTCTCGTCCCATGAGCGCTAAAGGCCATGCTGTACATACTGTGCTTATGTATGCACACACAGCTGTCTCTCACACATACTATACTCCTGTTTTTCCATCCCTACACCAATAGGGCCACTAAGTATCCACACACACTTTTAGTTGTGCTACAAACTCTCACATTTCCACACCCACCCACACCATTTATATCCACTCCCACTCCACACACACCTGTGTAAAGCACTGTATATACTGTGGGCTCTCCTTCATTTTTATTCACACTGATACACAATACACACACTCTTTCTTACTGCTCTTCAGTAACCTTTTGACACCTCCAGCCATAAAACACATCCACACCGGGGGAAGGAACAGCACAGATAACATTCCAAGAGACACTCTGTTTTTAAGTATACCTTTTTCTTCATTCATTGTAACATCGCCGGAAGAAGAGATCAGTGTATCTCGAAAGCTCGCACAAATAAAAAGCATTCGTTAGCCACAGAACGGTATCATCTATTATTTTTTGTTATGAAGCTCGGCTAAACACGGTACTGAACCTCCTATCAGGAGATATATATATATATATATAATATATACTAGTATAGTATATATACTACTATATATATATTATCTAAAGTATATATACTCTATATATTCTATCTCTATATCTTCTCTCTATCTATATCTCTCTAGCTCTCTCTCTATATCATCACANNATAACAAAAAGCAGCAGCCAGCACTCCAAGCAACAAATGTAAAGTCAAGGTGCATGCTCCATAGAAATCAATATAGAAACCCTGTCTTCCCATAAGAAAAGGCACAAAAGCAGCAACACTCAGATAAAGCAAAAAGACATGTATTAGCAGTTACAAAACAGCACACTATAAACCCAACGTTTCGGTCCTAGGCAGGACCTTCCTCAGGGGGGTGCTACCAGACAATGACACCCAGAGAACATATATACCCCATAGTTCACCATGTGAGGACAATTAGAGGCAGCTAATTGTACAATCCTGGAGCTCCACGAGTGCAATCAGTGTATGAGGTAGTACGGCGGCCATCTTGGAAATCACATGCGCAACTTTACTTTGAGCTGACTTCCCAGGACTTTATGACGCCACACATGCGTTTCCTAGCAACATTGGACGCTAGGATTTTTTTGTCCACCGGGGGAGCCTGTACTCATCTGCCCATGTGAGATAGCATACATTGCTCTGTCTCCTGATTTTGTGCCTTTTCTTATGGGAAGACAGGGTTTCTATATATATATATATATATATATATATAACTATAATAGTTAAGACAGTACAAACGTGTAATACAAATGTAGTGTACATAGTGTATATAATATATAGAAAGTGGAGAGTAAGCGCAGATATACAATGATGAAAATGGTTCTTTTGAGTGCTATTACTTACCTGTACTATACTTACTGTACCTGTACTTACCTTACTACAGTAAAGTGCAGCACCTTACTACATTCCGGTGGCATTCCTATTATGCTGTAAAATAACGGTAAACACGCTAGCAATATGATCAATATAGTTGTTGCATCTTTGGACTATGAGTATGTCGTTCCAGAAACGAATTATTCCTTGTATTAATTCCTCCTTTTTTGGACGGTTTCACGACCTTTCGTATATGATCCTTCATCGCATGCCACACCGGTTCGATGGGATTCATATCTGGTGATCTGGAATGAGAGGGGGAACAAAATGGCAAATTAGTTGAACAAATAAAAACATTTTGAAAGAATGAGAAAAAGTTAATGTACAGCACACTGGAGAACTTACGTGGCGTCTTAATCCAGTTGATACCGCTCTCAAGAATATAGGCTCTTGAGGCGGTATGTTTAGGGTCATTGTCTTGGAAGAAACAGTGACCACCAGATGGGAAATCATGCTTAATGTATTCAACAATATGGGTGACAATTTGCCCTTGGAAAAATACTGTATCCATTATATCTGGAACAATAGAAGAAAAAATTAACATTAGGGTACAAAATACACTACAATTGTACACTGCATAATGCTACAGCATGTGACTTTGTGCATTATTTTACCCTCAAAGATGATTATGCATCCTGGTCCATGTCTAGAGATTGCACCCCACACATGCATCTTCAGTGGGTGCTTGGGCCGCGGCTTAAGAGATAGGCGTCCTTTTTTGTGGAATACAAAAGTGGCAAATCTCTCAAGAGCTACAGTTGTTTCGTCAGAAAAGATGACATCCTGAAGTCTCGCCACTTTCGATACATGCCTGTGCTTGGTCCACACTTTTGATCTTGTTGGCCTCCCTTATCATAGGATACACTCTGTAATGAGAAGAAAGAATTGTACAGGTACAGTTAAACAACACTATTGCCTACATAGTACACCACACTACACAGTAGTGTACTGTACAACACTTTACCCGTACTGCCCTAGAAAGTGGACCGTACTGTACTTTGTTACAGTAAGACACTTGCTTTACACGTCCATATTTCCATCCCAATTGGTATCTCATCACCCTGATGCTGGTCTCAGATGCTGTGATATTGTGAACATTCTCTAGAGCAGTCCTGACTTTTGCTGCATAGCGCTTATCATTATCCTCGCTGATTTCGTCCACCTGACGCTTTGACATCCTACAGTGTAAAGGAAAAGAGAACAATTTGTTACAGTAAGCTCAAAATTAAGTCGACACAATTACATGACATACTTTATATTTTCTTCAAAAAGTAGTACAGTAATTTTTTGCCTCTAAAATAATTGCAAAGAAAACAAGTAAACACACAAATGCATTTTGATAGGCAAGAAGCTTATACAAGAAATAAAGTAATTACATACTGTACAGTAATGAAAACAAAAATACTTACTCTGTTGTGACTGTGGAACTCTGCTTTACATATTTTGCCTGGCCATGGGCATGATAACTGACAGTACTTTTTGCTAAAACGAGGCCCGAAGAACGTAACCAGCATTGCATATGTAAAATACAATATCCTTTCTTGTAAATATCCTGTATTCCCATGCTGAGATCCTTTGAACCAAGTTTTCTCTGCATCGCTGCTTTAGGAAAGAAATCAAGTGCAGGAAACGCTCCCAGCAATACTGCCAGGTAAGACACAGTGCTCGCATGCATACCAATTCCCTTCCCCCCAAACCCTCAAAAACCTAATGTAAACCTCTAGCAAAACCTAATTCTTTTTGTTTGCTTGCACCATTTTGTTGGATACAATTTGATTAGAGCTCCTTTTAGCCGAGGATACACAGTAAAATTTTTCCCAATAGAATGTAACATTGTTGTGGCAATACTAACTTGAAAGTCTGACACTTACTGTAGTACTGTATACTGTAGCAGCACTAATGCACACTGGTTGAATACAGTAAGTCCAGTATGAGTAGCCAATTACAATAAATCAGTGACTCTTGTCGGACAGTAGATCATGCAGTACACTTGATAGAAGATGCAGGCATATTTTAACCATAATGTACAGCGTGATTGATAATATAGAATATTGTTGCTTTCTTTCCAGACCCAGATGTTCAAGAAGCAGCAGCCATTATTAAGAAGAAAAAGACAAAATTGTAAATTTTGAAGAAGTGGCGACGTTGTATATTTGTATTATTCCCTTTTCCTTTATTATCCTGTACAAATAAAAATATTCATTCTTTAAATTTTCTTTTTGGTGTGTCCATGTTTTTACTGTCTATACACTTACAGTAGTACTATCCTAAAGTTCTTTGGGCATTTCAATATATAAACATGTGTCATTGATGAAATGTACAGAATATAGTACTGTACAGTATATACAAAATAATATGTAAATCTAGAAAATAATAGTGTTTATAACTATCTAGATACACTAACAGCAGTACTGTACTACTGTCTAGCAGATACAGTATTTACTGTAGCGACTACATGAAGAAATGCACTGTGCTGTATCTTACTGTACAGTAATGAAATTAAATTGCTTTAAGGGCTCAAAGAAACTGACAGTACAGTATCTACATTATACTATAAAAATCTAGAAAATAAACGTTATTTTTACTAGTTACAGTATATACACTGCCAGAAGAACTGTACTACTGTATAACAAGTACTGTGCTGTATATTCCTCATATGTGTTTCATTCAGGTTCCAATTAGACATACACGCATGCACAGAAATGTGATGACACGCATATGCATCTAAATCAGGTTCCAATAAGACATACACATGTTCAGAAATGTGATGACACACATATGCATTTCAATCATGTTCCAATTAGACATACACGCATGCGCAGAAATGTGATGACACGCATATGCGTTTCAAAAAATTCCAATTAGACATACGAAAGCGAGGAATAAACATTTTACATTTTACATTTGGAATGAGAAGCGACATTGGATTTTAAAACATACTGGACACCTAACAAGTCTCACTGGATGTGCTAAAAACTGAGCTTTGTCTGTGTTTTATGTTCTGTCTCTGGTTTTAAAATAGACATTGGATTTTAGTATAATTCCTTTTCCTTTATTATCCGGTACAAATACTTTTTGTTGTGTGTGCTCATATTTTTATACTTCTACAGTTAGAGGATTTGTGTATGGCTATGGCGCGTCAGAAAGGACTTCTTCCCCATGTACAGTATACAGTATGAACTCATAACGTCAATCTTCAAATTAAAATTACACACACTTGAAGTACTGTACGGCAATAAAAGACAGGTTGAATTGCAATTACATTTTCAAGACAACTCGCAATCGCCCACTTGATTTTCTCGACGGTATTGCAGACAACGCTAAAATACCATTTTCTGCACTCGATAAAAACACTAGTAAACTCGCATCTTAACATGGTAAACTTTAAGGAAATCACACAGCCTGATGTGAGTATACCAGGGAATACAACCCGTGAAATGTTCGAATAACGGCCGCTGCATCTGTAGTTATTGGTGAGTAACCCGTAAACTACGTTGCATCAGATATATATATACTGTATATGTATGTATGTAGCCAGACTTACGGACCATGAAGCAGTGTCAAAAAAAGCGAAATGCTGCAGCTGTGGAGAAAGTAAAATCTGCGGCGACCTAAGGGGTCCATAGTGTCGTATCACTCTTCCCACTGTGTTAACCCTTGCTAATTTAGCAATATTTACTTTGATTTACAAAACTCCCTTGTTCTGTCACTAAGTAACTACTGTATAGGATTAACTGTGTTCCTAATCTTTAAAACCGATCTCTATTGTGTTTTTTTACTAACTAACTATTTCTACCTACCCCAATATAATTTCTAACTTAGTACTATACTCCTTATTTTAACAAGTTACATGATGAATAAATATGTACTGTATATAGACAATATAACATATTAATTATTCAGGCCTGCAATCGTCCTATCTTCAGTGCCCACCCACAATTAAAACAGTAACAGGCAAAAGGAAGCAATGTTATCCAAAATGTGATCGCCCATCTTATTCAAGGAACAACATTCAGTAATAACACCCCAGGAAACCACACAGGAGAAAAGTAAGACATCAAATCTCTGTGTTTAGAATTTGAGAAAAGGAAGAGGATTATCCACAAAGCCACGTTAGCTTCATGCTTTGGGAGTCTCAAAGGAGAAATTCTTCTGTAATAGAACCAGCAGCTGGAGAGAGACAATGTTTTGTTGCATGTATTTGTATTTCTTAATTCCATAACACATTTATGTAAATGATTATAAACAATACTATATATTGATTCTAGTAGGATCAAAAGACATGTTGCTTTATCTATATTACAGATATGTACAGTACAGGTAACTAACAGAGAGTTTCACCACCCACAGCAAAGTTTGCTGTGACATTACAAGTCTTGCCGAGGAAGTTCTAAAGGGACGATCAAAATGGTGATGATGATGATGATGATGATGATGATGATGATGATGATGATGATGATGATGATGAAGTACCCTAGTGCGCCCATGAGCAGAAGCTTGGGCAACACAGCAGTGATTTTCCTCTTCAACTGAAAGAACAGATTGTGTTTGAAGCTGACAATTCTCACGCAGTAGCTGATGTTAACCAGGAACAGCAACTGAAAAAGTCCTCTGATATGATAAGGTTGGAGGTGAGATCACATCGAGGAATCCTTCTACAAATCTTTTTTCTGGTCGCGAAGATTCACAGGTACGTTAAATATGTTGAATATTTTTCCAGCTTTGAAATCCACACTACAAATAATTAAACTCCTACCGTGTGGCTGTCTTCTCCTTCCTGTGCCGGCAGGGGAGCAGGTTAAATATAATGAGATGTTTGCAGCTGTGATTGGGTTATGGATGGATGATAAACATCTTTGTGGTTTCTTGTTCTAATAGGAGAGAAGCTCTTCAGCAGAATTCCAGAGTTAACATTTGATGAGTGATATTGTAGACATTCATGTAAACCCTCTTTTTGCAAATCTCAGCTTCACTGCTAGTACAGTATATGCATTTGCACAAGGTCTTGGAGACCATAAGGATTTAGATGATAATTCACTTAAGACTGTAAACAAGAAAAGTTGTCATGTTTATCATGTCTGAGCAACTAAAATGTCAGCGGTCAGTGGGAGTAGTGTGCAAAACTGAGTGACTGGAGCAATTACTTGTGGTAAAGCAAGAATACCACAAACATCTAGGATCAGGATCACACACACTGTATGCTTTTACACGTTTTCTTGTAGGGAACAGTTGTGACAAGTAAAATACCCACAAATCAGTCTGAATTTGGGGTTTTGTTGGATCAGGAGAAGCGATTGCAATGGTAAATAAGAATGCTGAATCGTCAAACACATCCAAAACCATGGTGAAGATGTGGAAAATATAGAGAAACTTAGGAACAACTGGGACAAGAAATAGAAAAGGTATAACAGGAGCAGCAAACTCATGGTTCTGACTGTTCCCACATAAGCTTGAAGGTGGGGAGAGCTAAAGTCCCATGTGTTCTTCTGCATATTATGGACATGCACAATGAGGGATATAAGTGTCAGGACCAAGGCGAAAACACCAAGGAGGAAGGGTATGAAGCAAGCAACTGATAATAAAATACCTGTGAAGATTTGTCTACTTACAGAATGATTGCTTCCAGTGGCATCCAGTGTATAGTTAGTTGTATTATTTAAGGCACTTTCTTTGTATACAAGGGTAAACATCAAAGAAGAGAAACAGGTTGATCCAACAAGTGATAACAAGATCAGCCATGGCATCATCTTGGAGAACCTTGCTTTCAAGAATGCGAAGAAAGGATGCTGCAAGCGAACCACTTTGATGCAGTAGAAGGAGCAGAGAAACGTGGTCATCCAAGAGCTGGAGATCGAGAAGTTAAAGTATAAAAATATCATTACTGGGTAAACTTTCTCTGAGAGGTAAACATGATACCAGAATAAATAAATAATGTCATTATTAATCAGGATGCACTGCCAGACGGTGTTGGAGGCTCCATAAGCAAGAAGGATCTGGTCACCAGAGCTCAAACGTCGAACCTTAGCCCATGCCCTGACATTGACGACTACAAGATATACATTTAGAAGTAATCCAGCACAAGACTCCATGCTCAGGAAGAACACGACTATATTTCTTGGATCCATGTCTATAGTATAATCCTCTAATATGTTGTTGACTTCGAGAAGAAGACGTCTCTAACAACGTCTGCGTCTTCCATTCACAGATCACAAACCATTTCAAATCAGTGTCTCCAAGCAGAAATTATCACCTCCTGATTGTCCTATAAAAAAGGGATTTGTGGGACATTTCACTATGGTATGGTTGGTTTTATTCTGTCACTATTCAATCAGAAATGTGAACCTTGACAGGGATGGACTGAGGTTTGCATGGATGCAAATGTCCGATGACTCTGTTTTGAAATCCGTGTTAACTGAAGCTTAAAGGATTTAGTGACAGTGATGTATGTGTTTTCTAATGTTATGCTGCCTTTTAATGAGGTAGCATCTTAAACATATGTTTATCTGGTTTCCTTTGCATTAGTCTAAGCGCACTGTGTCTAGTTATTTTCGGCAGTCTTGGGGCCTTATTCTACTTGTCTGAGGTGGACGTTTTTGTATGAAGATCCCCATTGCGTTCAGAGGGGAATTTGTGGCCAAAAAATGGTCCTAATGGCCACTCAGATTGTTACTTTTACAGGTGAGGATGCAGTACCTGAGTAGATTGTTACTGTTACAGGTGAGGAATGTGGATGCAGTGGTCCTCCCTTCAATGCCACAGAAGGAGCTGTAAGGTGTGTTCGTCACTCTCTGAGCATACCTGTGCCTTTTATAGAGCCAAGGCAGGCAACATCTTTTCCCCTTGCTTCAATTTATACTGAGAACATACATTCTAATAAACTACTGAACGTTTACAGGGAGAGTGGGGGCGGCTCAGTGAGTAAAGACACAGACTGGCACTGAGAGTTCAAAACAGGGGAACCTGGTTCAATTCCCGGTGTCGGCTCCTTGTGACCTTGGGCAAATAACCCTATCCAAAAGCATAGGTTGTAAGCTCCATGGGGCAGGGACCTGTGCCTGCAAAATGTATCTATAAAATGCTACATAAAATGCTACATAAAACTAGCAGCACTATACAAGAACATGCTATATTGTTATTATTATTATTAAATAAATGTGTGGAGAATAGAAGATCACTGGGTGTTCATCTATGAGGTTGTACAGAGTTTAACCACCTGTATGTACAGCGTTACATGAATTGATTTATATCCCCTGGTTAGTGGGAGATTTGAATATTTGAATATGGTTTGGTTGTTTTCTCTTTGTCGCTAGTCAATCAGAAATGGGAACCTTGGGACGTAGTGGGGTTTGCATTTTGCATGGGGTTTGCATTTTGCATGGATGCAAATTTCTCACAGCTCTTTTTTTGCCTTGCCAGCTGAAGCTTTGGGGAGATGTTCTTAGAGCAATAATAACTTTTATCAATCAGGGAACCAGAGGTTTGCTGTAGAACAATATTTCTAGTACTGTATCATACTATATTGGCTGTGGGAGAGTATCTACACTAGCTGCAAATGCAAGAGCAAGGAGAGGGCTGGAGGTGGAAGGTAAGGTACACCAGTCTGTCACCCATTAGCCAAGATAAGAGAAAGGAGAGGGCTGGAGGTGGAAGGTAAGGTACACCCGTCTGACAACCATTAGCCAAGATAAGAGCAAGGAGAGGGCTGGAGGTGGAAGGTAAGGTACACCAGTCTGACAAGCATTAGCCAAGACAAGAGCAAGGAGAGGGCTGGAGGTGGAAGGTAAGGTACACCAGTCTGTCAACCATTAGCCAAGATAAGAGCAAGGAGAGGGTTGGAGGTGAAAGGTAAGGTACACCAGTCTGTCACCCATTAGCCAAGACAAGAGCAAGGAGAGGGCTGGAGGTGGAAGGTAAGGTACACCAGTCTGACAACCATTAGCCAAGATAAGAGCAAGGAGAGGGCTGGAGGTGGAAGGTAAGGTACACCAGTCTGACAAGCATTAGCCAAGATAAGAGCAAGGAGAGGGCTGGAGGTGGAAGGGAAGGTACACCAGTCTGTCAACAATTAGCCAAGATAAGAGCAAGGAGAGGGTTGGAGGTGGAAGGTAAGGTACACCCGTCTGACAACCATTAGCCAAGATAAGAGCAAGGAGAGAGATGGAAGGTAAGGTACACCAGTCTGACAAGCATTAGCCAAGATAAGAGCAAGGAGAGGGCTGGAGGTGGAAGGGAAGGTATACACAAGTCTGTCTCAGTAGCCAGAAAGAGCAAGGAGAGAGATGGAAGGTAAGGTACACCAGTCTGACAAGCATTAGCCAAGATAAGAGGCAAGGAGGAGGCTGGAGGTGGAAGGGAAGGTACACCAGTCTGTCAAACAATTAAGATAAGAGCAAGGAGAGGGCTGGAGGTGGAAGGGAAGGTACACAAGTCTGTCTCCCATTAGCCAAGATAAGAGCAAGGAGAGGACTGGAGGTGGAAGGTAAGGTACACCAGTCTGTCAATCATTAGCCAAGATAAGAGCAAGGAGAGGGCTGGAGGTGGAAGGTAAGGTACACCAGTCTGTCAACCATTAGCCAAGATAAGAGCAAGGAGAGGGCTGGAGGTGGAAGGTAAGGTACACCAGTCTGTCAACCATTAGCCAAGATAAGAGCAAGGAGAGGGCTGGAGGTGGAAGGTAAGGTACACCAGTCTGTCAATCATTAGCCAAGATAAGAGCAAGGAGAGGACTGGAGGTGGAAGGTAAGGTACACCAGTCTGTCAACAATTAGCCAAGATAAGAGCTGGAGAAAGAGATAATCAAGTAAAACTGTGGCGGCTTAATCTGATAAATAAAGTAAATAGTGCTACAAGAGATGATCTTGCACTGTAGGTGGCCATGTGTAATGTCCACAGTGAGGATGATGGTGATGGAATTATCTTCTGATCTAGTCTCTGATACTAATGGCTTTATCTTTTTACAGTGTACTTTGGAGGGCATTTAGGTTTATAACTCACTGTTTGAGAGGAGTACTTATACCATCCAAAGTGCAATGTTTCCCTTGTGTAATCTCTTTATATACAAGTACAAATTATATTTTATGACATATTCAATTTCCATAATTTTTTCTCTGAGAGCTGGGAACATAATCCTTTGTTCTATATTGTAACTTTGGAGGAAATCAGAGTTCCTCCTTCCCGGGCACCATCCACGTTTTCACTTCTACATATGCTTTATTTTAGGTGCTGCTAAAAACGTTATACTTTTTCCAATGTTTACAGAGCTTCCTCAAAAGAACTATGTACAGTAAATAATAAAAGGTCCCATTTTCTAAGAGGTCTTATGGCATCATGGTCTTATGACTTAGCACCATTCAGTAAACATAGCCCAAGGACTGAACCCTTAAAGCTCCCTACCTATATCTCTGAGACATTACAATGAGATGTTTGCAGTGCTCTGTCTGCATGGGAAAAGTCTTCGGATGTCATGATTGGTTTTATGAAAGCGACCAGCAATGACACCTCTCTCTAATGAGTAAAACAAAGTTAAAGAGAATAATATGGGATTTGCAGGGATGTACATTTCCTGCTAGATACAGTACAGCACTGGTGCCATGAGGAGACGTGATTATAACATTCGTTACGTATTTGTTCAGTGTCGGTTCTGGTCCGTTTCTGACACTGAGATATACAGCACATCTCAGCCTCCAGAGGATAAGGGAATGAGAGTCGGGTAACTTCCAAGGTCATTCATTGGATTAATATTCTATAGAGAGGTGAATCTTAAGTCTTCTACAGCCAGTTCCAACTCCCTAACAGATATCCGCCATTACTTTCCTTTACATAGAATAGGTTTAGGGTTCCTCCTGTAGGATTGGACACAGTTACCGGGTGTGAAACTGAATGTGTATGGCACGTGGAGATATTACGGGAATTTCTACAAAAGAAAGGTATACAATGGCAATGTGTAAATAAGAACATTTATGTCTTCCCCCCTACCCCCCACATAGAAATAGGACGTGAAGGAATATTAAAGGGTATTTGTACAACATTACAACTTCCTATTGTAATTGGAATGGGGTGAGGGGGAGGGCATATCCTACCCAGGGTGAGGTGTTTTAGCAGTAGAGGATGGTGATTTGGGGGGCTATGAAATGTTTTCACAGATCGGTGGGGAGAGCTTCTTATTATGAGGTGTATATATTTTAGAAAAGGTTCTGATAACAGGAATCCTGGTAGAGCAGGGGAAGTTTCAGTCCTTCTCACAAAAATTAGTTTTCAAGCAAAATGTCTCTAAATGAGATAAGGGAACACAAGGCAATAGTTCAGTGCTATGTTATCTGCACGCGGTGCAAAGGATCAGACTGTAATTATTCTTGTAAACACACAATCTGTGGCACAGGTTCCGCGCAGGTGACGGGTGAGAGAATTGGAGCTGGGTTCTTACAGTACCGTACTGGTTTTTGCAATTAACACGGTGATTATGTTAAAGAGAAGTTCATTCGTGTTTTAATGTATCACATTCTGCATCCGTCTCTCAGCTGTTCTCTTCTTTATTCTCTGCCACGTCTAAGGCGGATTGAATCTCTCAGCGTTTTTTGATGCTACTCATCAACAAAAAAGCCACTGCAATCAAATATTGTCAGAATTAATAATGTGTATTCCAAAACACATCAGCTACAATGCAAAGAAGAAAAAGAAAATAAACAAAAGCATACAAATTAAACATAGCCAGACAGAGTAACATTCCTCCTGTTAGTGGGGCAGTAACAGAACATTTTGGGGTACTAGCCTCTTCATAAGATGTGGCAATATTCCCCCCCCCCAACCCGCCACAGTTGAGAAATATTTGTACTTGTCCCTCGACTCATAGAGCACAAATATTTCTCCATTGTGTAGAGTATTTGAAGAGGTTGGTGGAACATTGAATCATTTGATGATGGGGGTTGGTACCCTGAAACATCATTATTCTGAAGCTAGGGTCACGTGTTGAGGTATAAATAGCTTCAGTTAGCTTTAACTCATGTCTTCCCTCTTCCAAAGCATGACAAGTCCTTAATGTCTTTCTTAACTTTATTGCAGGAGTGGAAAACACAGGAACTTGTAGGTGTAGTGTAGACAGAGAGTGCTTCTCTATGTGGGATGCTTCTATGAGGTTAGACTATGGTAAGAGAGAAAGGCCTTACCAGGGGTGGATGCAGACAGGTCTGTTCTCACTGTGATCTAGGGTGGAAAGGAAGTGAGGAGCAGTGTGGGTAAGGGAATAGCCTTGGGACAGACTATCTAAAATAAACAGAAGGGGGAGCAGACTTGCCCATTCTGGAGAGAAAGGCTGGGGCTGCTATGGCAACTCACAGAATGTCTGAGGGAACTACAACATGTAGCAATAGTGTTGCATTTTACATGCAGCGTTGCTGCTGGGACAGGGGAAACTGACAGGCAGTTAAACAAGTGAGAAATGGATCCCATAACTAAAGGAAAGACAAAGGAATATGGAATCTAGTACCAGGACACTCCCCGTCTGGTATCTGGAGATACCACTATTTTAGGTGTATGTGGAACATATGTGCAATGCAACATAAAAAGAATAACATCACATTCTCAAACAATGCAAGAGTTCATGTCCACATAGCGATGTGACACCGGCCGGTATCACTGGTATCAAGGTCCCATGGCCAAGGTTCTTTGGCAAAGGATGCAGGGTGGATACACAGCTCCAGGTTTGCTGGTTGCACCACAATGTCTTTGTGTAAAAGTCTCTGGCACTGTTTTCTTTTAGCCTTGTAAGATAACAGTCTTTTTGTCTCTGTAGTTTTGCCCACAGAGTGCACCCCCTTGTAGGTATGCCAGTCATGGTAATTTGGAAAAAATATATATCAATGTGGCGCTCTAAAATTATATTCCTATATAAACAAGTGCATATAAATATGGTGATACTAATACAAACATGTGAATGCCGCTTAACCCAGAGGGGGGGGTCGTTCTCTCGATCCCGTGGACGTGGAAGAAGTGAAGATCATCGGGAAGCGCAAAGTCATGTAAAACAGAAACACATTTCCTGATGGTGCAGTATTGTGATGTAGATAAATAAAAAAAAAACATTTCCTGATGGTGCAGTATTGTGATGTAGATAAATAAAAAAAAAATTTTTTTTAAAGTGCGGTGTTCTAAGTACTCACAAGTGTATGGTGAGTGTTGTTCCCATAAAGGTATCTTTCAGGGACATTCTCCCTTTTGTATTTAGAGCCTTGTGAAATCCACCTTTCTTGGAGGTTGAAGGGTAGTTTCTCCAGGATGGGTCTTACTCCACGAGCTGAGTCTAGGACGTTGAGACCTATTAAGGAATGGTCTTTCCTTGCGAACTCCAGTTCTTGCATCAGGTCCCCGAGCTCTCGTAACTTCGAGTAGTCTTTAGTTGTGATCTTGGGGAAGCTGTCGATTCTTTTGAAGAGCGAATCCTCGACCGCTTCGGGGCTGCCGTAGGACTCTTCCAGCCTTTCCCACACTAGGTCAAGACCTACTTGGGGTTGGTGCGCGTTTGCCGTCCGAAGTCTCTTCGCGTGCTCCCTGGATTCGTTCCCCAGGAACTTGAATAGCAGGTTGAGCTCCTCCCTTGCTGAGAAGTCCAAGCTGTTGATTGCGTCTTTGAACGTGAATTTCCACGTCCGGTAGTTCTCAGGGCGGTCGTCGAAGCAGATGAGCCCTGCTTGCACTATGTCACGCCGGATCATATACTTGGCTATGTCTGTGAGGCCTGAGGTATCGGCGTGTTTGTCCCGTTCTGAGGTAGTTGCTGGGAGGGTCCGTGCGGTAGCCTCTTCCTTGGCGTGGACGCGTGATGACTGCTGGTCGGTGTGAGGGGCTGTGCTTCCCCGTGTGGGTGTACCTGGATGGCGAGCCCGTTGTACTGCATCCGTGTGCGTGCTGGCGTGTGGATCACTGTTGCGGCTGTGGCTATCCAGGCAGTATGTGCCATTGACGGAGCAGCGTCTTCTCCTCGTGGACCTAGCAAGTCTTCGGTGTCTGTGGTGTCACTCCCTCCGTGTTGAGATGGTGCGCTGGTGTTTACGCTGAAGAGGCTCCTTACGTAGTCTTCAGTGCGTTGGGCCGGATCCTCTGAGGCAATCCGTCTGTACGGTTGCTCCCCGCCATCCTATTGCGCGGCTGCTTCTAGGACTTCGGCTTTGGCTATAGCGGCAGCAGCTTCTCTTTCTTGATTTAGGGCCTCTAGGTTAACGTCCACCTCTGTCTTTTTCCGTGCAGCGGTGGCAGTGGCTGCAGCGGCAGTGGCAGCGGCTTTAGCAGTGGCTGCAGCGGCGGTGGCAGCGGCGGTGGCAGCGGCGGTGGCAGCCGCGGTCTGCTCCTCCTCTTCTATGCGGGCCCTTTCTAGTTTCATGGCTGCCTCTTTCTGAGCGTATGCGGCCCTGGAACGCGCGGCCTCTGCGGTGGCTCGCGCCTTGGTGGCGTTTGTGCTTGCGCTAGACACGTGAGATTGTGCTGATCTTGCTGACCTTGATGAGTGCCTGGATGTGCTCGAGCGCTGCGATGCGGTCTCCAGAAGGAGCTCTTTTCTCTCGCTTTGGGCGTCTGCGATGGCGGTTTGCACGTGGCTATCACGTGTCGAGTCAGTATTGTGTTGTAAGTCCCTTTCATGCAGGCTTTCACCGGTATTAGCCCTGGCCAGGTAAGTGACGTACGCCTCTGACAGCCCTTGGTAGCATAAGTGGTCTATCTTTAATTGAGTTATTGCCTGCTCGAGCTGTTGTACAGAATTGCCAGCGGCGGCGACATTGCGTATCCCAAGTGTGGTAGTGTTCCAGGCCAACTCTAATTTAGAGCGGTGCGCTTCAATGTCAGTCTCGTATTTTTCGCGGGCCTTTTGTGTCAGTGTGACTGCCCGTTTGGGCCTTGCGCCCGACTGCGCCTGTTGCAGTTGCGCAGCGGTCTCTGTGTCTGAGTGATCGCTCTCCTGCGTGATGTCTGGTGAGGCTCTGAGTTCTGCCATGCTGTAGGTGTGTGTAGGCCTTTTGCCAGTGCGTGTGGCGTGCGGTCTTTTACCTTGTCAGCGATGGGCGTCTGTCTCAGGTGGTGCCGAGCGGTGTCCTGCAGCGTGCAGTGTAGGGGTAGCTGTACTCACAGGTGTCCGGTGGCTCTGACCCGTGTCCTGGCGGGTGTCCGGTGGCGTGGCCCTTGATGGCGCTGGCCGTGGGGACGTGCGCAGGGGTAGGTTAGATGGTGGATCCTCACTATGGGGCTGTGCAGGGGGTGGACTCAAAAAGACAGAGTAGGCGATCAAGGCTCTGTGTAAAGTGCACTGTCAGTCTGCAAAGCTGCTGCCTTAGGTGTAGGGTTGAAGCTGGCTGTGCCCAGTGTGAATCTGCTGCTTGTCCAGAGACTATTCTGTATAGCATAAAGTCTATGAGTAGTAGCTCCTGTGTGATTCCCTAACACAGGTCTTTGTTTTACTGTTCTGTTTAAACTGATGCTTGTTTACAGAAAGCTGTAGCTGTTTGCTGTATAGCTGTGTAGAGCTGCACTTTGTACAGTAGCATGAAGGCTGTGAGTGATAGCTTCTGCGTAGACCACTAGTACACGGTCTCTCTCTTACTATTCTGAAGCTAGGGTCACGTGTTGAGGTATGAATAGCTTCAGTTAGCTTTAACTCATGTCTTCCCTCTTCCAAAGATTGACAAGTCCTTAATGTCTTTCTTAACTTTATTGCAGGAGTAGAAAACACAGGAACTTGTAGGTGTAGTGTAGGCAGAGAGGGCTTCTCTATGTGGGATGCTTCTATGAGGTTAGACTATGGTAAGAGAGAAAGGCCTTACCAGGGGTGGATGCAGACAGGACTGTACTCACTGTGATCTAGGGTGGAAAAGGAAGTGGGGAGCAGTGTGGGTAAGGGAATAGCCTTGGGACAGACTATCTAAAACAAACAGAAGGGGGGGCGGACTAGCCCATTCTGGGGAGAAAGGCTGGGGCTGCTATGGCAACTCACAGAATGTCTGAGGGAACTACAACATGTAGCAATAATGTTGCATTTTACATGCAGCGTTGCTGCTGGGACAGGGGAAACTGACAGGCAATTAAACAAGTGAGAAATGGATCCCATAACTAAAGGAAAGACAAAGGAATATGGAATCTAGTTCCAGGACAATCATGTTACTGCCTCACTGACAGGAGGAATGTCTCTGTGTGCTGTGTTACTTGTTGGATCTTCAATAAAATGTCATCTTCATCATAAATCCACTGGAGCGTCGCCTTCATTCTCTACAGGGGGACACGTCTTCCAGATGTGCAGGATCTCCTTTTACAATTCTTCTGGAAGGTGTCTTGTGGCAATAAATAGGGGCTCATTTAATAAGGTTACTTGACTGGGACTTTCTGCGTGGTAGCACTGACTCACAGCTATCATACTTCTTGACTAAGCCCTATAGTGCCATACTGCTCTAAATTCAACAACGGGGTAGAAGGAAATACATTTAGTCTAACTTTGGAGGTCACTCAATAGTTAATGTTCTTGATTTATTCACTAACATTACAATGTGGTACCCTTCCATAAACACAATAATAATGATGACATTATGTGGTGGTACCTACTTTTCACAGAGCAGTGAAGTAATTACGTGGTAAAGTAGTGTATGAGGGGGTCAAAAATATAGTCCACTAGCTGAGAGACCCGGCGTTGCCCGGGATGTACTGTTCCCGCTCCTCTCTCTCTCCTCTCCCCTTCCCCCTCTCTCTG
>WSYH01000741.1:124293-168661 GCA_036426205.1 Ascaphus truei
CCCTGCCACAACACATCTCCAGGACTCCACCACCTCCCCCTGCCACGACACATCTCCAGGACTCCACCACCTCCCCCCTGCCACGGCACATCTCTAGGACTCCACCACCTCCCCCCGCCACGGCACATCTCCATGAGTCCACCACCTCCCCCCTGCCATGACACATCTCCAGGACTCAACCACCTCCCCCCTGCCATGACACATATTAAGGACTCCACCACCTCCCCTATTGCCACGACACATCTCCAGGACCCCACCACCTCCCCCTTGCCACAACACATCTCCAGGATACCACCACCTCCTCCCTGCCACAACACATCTCCAGGACTCCACCACCTCCCCCCGCCATGACCAGCTCCAGGGACCTCCACCACCTCACCCTGCCACAACACATCTCAGCGACTACCACAAACTCCGCCGCTGGCCACTGACTCATTCGTATAGGACTCCACCACCTGACACCCACTCGACTCATGGACCAATACTGCAGTACTCCCACACTCCCCTCCTGCATGACACATCTCAGGACTACCCACCCTCCCATCGCGCTGCCACGACACATCTCCGAGGACGCCACCCTCACCCCTCGTCAGACAATTTACATGAAGAGGATAAGCTATTTGTTTGTAAACAGTTTTAGGAATAGCTGGAAACACAAGGTAGACCCATTGCACCTCGGTGGCCGATACAACACGACAACAGGTGGCAAATGATATAAAAAGTGGGTCATTCCATCAATCCCTCTGTCTCCTTCTGTCTGTGGTGCTAACCATGTCTGTTCATGTGATACTATTTTATTTTATGAACAACATAGTATTTACTGGGGTCTTCTGTTTGTACATATACAGGGCTCGTAAAAATTAAAGAAATGTCACTCGCCCAAAAAAAACAATGCACTCGCCAAGCACCCCACCCCCCTCTTTCCCCCTTACTCCCCTGCCCCCATCCCCCGGATATTTTTTTTATCGGTTTCGATTGCCCACCTCCATCAAATTACCAGGAATAGAGTGGATGAGGAAGCTAGCGGGACGGGAAGACAAGAAGTCGGAGCACACTCGACGCATAGGCGCCCCCCGACGCGCTAGCAGGAAGGGTTTGACTGGCGAGGAAGAAGGGCGCGGTGAAGATGGCTGTGAAGACAGCAGGAAGATGTATTAGATCATGTGTTCAGAGCTGGGTGAAATGGAGGGGTTGGTCCAAGCGCACGAGTGGATTTTGCTACAGAGATTGTGAGTGATAAAACAATGGGAAAAACAGCGAATTAGTGTTTTGAGTAGCGCACAAGCAGAACATGAAGAGTTAAAAAAAAATTAATTTTTTTTTTAAAAATTAAAAGTTGATGTGGTTGTTGACAGTTGGTGCAAAAGCACAATGCTGTTGCGAGGATAAAATGGATGGGATAGATGCTTCATATCATGTGTATGATACAAGACTGGAACATAATTAGAGCGTTATAATTCAGACTTGGGGGCTGGTAAGTGGAATAAATATTGTGTGGTTAGACTAGTGGGTGACTAGCGGGGGCTTCGATGTGCTGGTAGATCCGCTGTTTTCAGGGTTTAATGGGGGTAATGATAACTGGCTCATAAAGTCTATTGTGTTAGTCTTTCCCGCAGGGAGTGACCTGCCAGAAAACGTTAGATAAGTTGGCTATCTCAAAAATCCCAAGGAGGGGACAGTATGGAGTTGCTTCTCTACAGGTGCCCAATTCAGAAAAAAAGGGCCGAAACTCGGGGAGGATAAGAATGGTGGTTCGGGGGTCCTGCCAATATCTCCTCTTTCACCCTTTTCACTTTCTTTCGTTCATACTGACTCTCCTTTTTTTTGCCTCTTCTTGGTTTTCCCAGGTCTTATGCCCGTTTGTCGACCGTCCCCCCCTAGTTTCACTGCCCCCAGTCTATTGTTTTGCGTTTCTTTGCCTTCTTTCGGCACGCTCCACGCTAATTCTCTCCTTGGCATCGTTACTCCTTTCACACTTTATTCCCTATCACCTATCTTCTTGTTTTTTTTCCCTTCTTCTACTCTCCGAACTCGGGAGTAAGCAGGAAACATTTATTATAGTGCAAAAAAACAAGTAAAAAATAACACTCACGATACAGTTTAATAAAAGCCCAGCGTCAGCCGATCCGTCCGGTGGTATCACCTTCTACTCCAGTAGAGACTCCGCGATCGCGTCCGACGGCGGGACCGGAAGAAGAGATCTTCCGGATGTCAGCAGGCTGGCTGGGTCCCTTCACCTCAATGGGGCTCCGGCAGGGAACACTAAGCGTTTGCGTGTAGTAATGCTCGTCAGGTTCCTTCCGGATGCTGTGTTTCCTTTTATAGGCAGATAGCTAATGATTGTTTTGATTGCAATCAATTAGTCTGTTGACAATAAAATAGTACTTGAAACCTTATTCATTATTGGGTTTGAAAAACTGTTGTCCCCAGTATTGTTTTAAAATAGATTCTGAGTTTAAAATGTGTAAGTGGTAAGCAGTGATAATAACACAGTAGTGGTGATACTAGCGTAAGTATATAAGGAGTTGATTGTGCACAGATATCTATCAGTGATCAAAATATATAGGGCTTAATGCTCCATCTTGTTATATAAACAATTAGTAGTTTGGGCAATATGCACACATGTTTAACAAATCTCATAAAAATAGAGGCAGGTACAGCATAATACTTTACATTTTTAGCATTAAGCAAATTGACTTGTGTTCCAAAGATAACCTTTACACTCAGAGTTTGCACTAATGTGGTGTATGGGATTTTAGTTGAATGAATTCATTACTCTAAGAATAAATGTAACTGTTCAAATGCTTGCTTTAAAAGATATTCCTTTAGTTGGATAAAAAGTTGAGGAAGTTAAAAATGAAGTTAAAAATGAATTAGAAACTTAGTGGGGCATTTGTGTGGTATCCCATATGTGTTCAGTATTATTTAGTGTAATTGACATTTGGGTATAACCTAAAGTGATTTGTTGTGTGGGTCTTGACTCCCCCTTGTGGTTAGTTCAAAAGGTGGCAGTTTTAGAAATGTCTGCATGAAGAGAAATAGTGAGAAACTCATTCTTCAGAATGATTGCTCAATAATTGCTCAATAATTTAAAGTCTTGCTCAATGTTTGAAAAATGTGTAAAATTCACATATTCTTATGTATGTGGGTAGTTCTATGTGTGTGGTTCATCGGGGATTCGACTCCGTAGTCACAATAACAGTGCAGCAAGCTGACAGTGCTAAACAGAGGCAGATAAATTCAATACACTTGTTAATGGAATACAGAGAATAGAAGAGATAAGAACATATTAAAATATATTAATGAATATACAATATAAAATGAATATAAAATGAATATAGAAATATATTAAGATAAAAATGGATACAAATAAATATGAATAGATCATCGAATTGCGGCGGTCTTGGTACAATGGAGAAAGGGAAGGAGAGAAGGGAAAAGGAAGAGAAAAAAACGGAATTAGTGTACTTTACTCTAAAAACGCCCCAATGTCGATGTCAATGTTAAGTCCTTGGGGTGCTAGCGTCTTTAGTTTATAAATCCATAAAGTCTCCTTTCTTGCTAGTTTTGTAAGTCTATCGCCCCCTCTCCAAAGGGGGGGAATCTGCTCTATGGCTCTATAGGTCAGGCCAGAGGGGTCTCCCTGGTGTCGGAGTGAGAAATGCTTTGACACACTATGGGTCATAACCTGTCGTCGGATGTTACCAATATGTTCCAATATACGAACCCTTAGTGGTCGGCTGGTGCGGCCGACATACTGGAGTCCACAGGGGCAGCTTAGTAGATAAACTACGTAATCGCTCTTACAATTAATAAAATGTGTAGTTTTAAATTGTTCACCTGTTACATGTGATGAAAAGTCTAGTTTGTCGTTTGAGCCCTGCTTGCACGCTTTGCAGGTGCTGCACTTAAAAAAACCTTTGGCTGTTGATAGCCAATTCCCTTCCGTTTTGGTGTTTTCTGGTAGGTAGTTTTTTAGGGTGTCATCTCCTAGTAAAAGGTGCCAGTGTTTGTTTAAAATTTGTTGAATTTTCCCTGAATCCTGGCTGTACTGTGTTAAAAATGCAGCGTTAAAACTTTTCTTTTAGATCCATGTGAGCAGCAGGATAAATGCCGAGTAGGTGCGCACCCCAGAAGTCTTCAATTACCTTACTCAAGACTTCTGGGTCGGACCCCAGCCCGCTTTCTCCTGCTGCTCACATGGATATGAACACTCACTCTCCTGCTGCCGCCGCCGCTTCCCCCCACTTCCCGCCGCTCGCACGCCATCAAACGCCGCCTCCTGCTCCTGACATGGTGATTGTCTTCTCCCGCCGCCAGCTTCTTCTTCCGCTCCCGTCCTGCCAGTCCTGCTGCCACCTCGTCAGCTCAACAAAATTCACTCGCCCTGGGCGATCATATATATATATATGTATGATAAAAGGTAGTGTACGGGTTACACTGATAACTATGTCAACACGACATAGACATATAGTCAACACGTCATATATATACTGTATATGTATTTATGTAGCGAGACTTACGGACCATGAAGCAGTGTCCAAAAAAGCGGAATGCTGCAGCTATGGAGAAGGTAAAATCCGCGGCGAGCTCTGGGGTCCATACTGTCGTATCGCTCTTCCCACTGTGTTAACCCTTCCTGCCGGGGGATACTGTGGTTGTATTTACAGTTACATATAAAGACAGACGTCCATCAAGTTCCACCTATGCTAAATCTAGATGACAGATACTTTATCCTACTGTATATCCGTACTTTTTTATATCCAAAATAACAGTGACAGTGCGAGAAGATTTGCTTCACTGGCTGGGTGCAGTAATAAATGCCCCACCTTTCAGGGAAATATCAAACTGTCCGCGGTCCAGTTCTCTCCTCAGTTTATTTAGAGACAAATAGAACACATAGAACACATCTTTTACAGCGTCATTTCCGTCAGTTACATCAGGTTTTCAGGTATATACTGTATATATATATATATATATATATATATATATATATAGCATTTGGTTATTGAATGGAGAATGATTCGCTCGGCTGATGTTAAATGATTCAGCTGCAGCTTGGTGATAATGACTCTGAATTCCACACATCCAGGCACAATCTTTATACATTTTCCTTAACCCCTCATATTTTAGCAATCACCTGTTTCCTCACTGTCAGCCACATGTCCTTAGTCATCAACGTAATAACAATGTTTCTTAATTTAGCAATATTTACTTTGATTTACAAAACTCCCTTGTTCTGTCACTAAGTAACTACTGTATAGGATTAGCTGTATTCCTAATCTTTAAAAGTGATCTCTATTGTGTTGTTTTACTAACTAACTATTTCTACCTACCCCAATATAATTTCTAACGTAATACTTTATTCCTTAGTTTAACTAGTTAAATGCTGAATAAATATGTATATAGACTGTGAAGATTGAGATAATGTGTGTGGCTATCATCACCTCCATTTTGGCCTAACCGTATGCTTGTATGTATGCCAATTTGTTTCATTCGTGTATGAACTGTGAATGTTTGATTCTGCAGAGTATCGCTTCTGGATCTAACCCACCCTTGTAATTCCTACTAGTCATGTAATAAATTGAAATAGCATTCGTAAGCGGTTTCTCCTGTCTTAGATAATTCTGCTGACTATAGGGTTCTGTTATCTGACAGATACAGTCACACAGGGCTGGACAGAGTAACTCCCTTATGTCACAAGGTTAAGAGGCCCACATTATGGTAAATTATCGATAAGAATATAGCATATGCAGCATATTTAGGTATCAACCAATATGTATTTTTGCATGTCATCATATTATTATTTATCTCTAAGCCAGCCCCCTTAAGGGGTGTATTACTCATTTTGAAATGTATAAAAATGTGATCCAAGCAATATGTTTTCAGAGGCCTGAGTTCCTTGTTGGAATTCTTTTCTCTCAATGGTGCCATGGTGCTGATAAACTCATGTTGTTACTTTTTGAACCCTTGACCATTGATTTTATTTCTACGCTTTGACAAGACAATATAGCACAAACATAATTCAGGCCTGCAATCGTCCTATCTTCAGTGCCCACCCCCAATTAAAACAGTAACATGGAAAAGGATGCAATGTTATCCAAAATGTGATCGCCCATCTTATTCAAGGAAAAACATTCAGTAATAACACCCCAGAAAACCACACAGGAGAAAAGTAAGACATCAAATCTCTGTGTTTAGAATTTGAGAAAAGGAAGAGGATTATCCACAAAGCCACGTTAGCTTCATGCTTTGGGAGTGTCAAAGGAGCAATTCTTCTGTAATAGAACCAGCAGCTGGAGAGAGATGATGTTTGTTGCATGTATTTGTATTTCTTCATTCCATACCACATTTATGTAAATGATTATAAACAATACTATATATTGATTCTAGTAGATCAAAAGACATGTTGCTTTAACAATAATACAGATATGTATAGGCTTAACAGGTAGGGCAGTGGTAACTCCGTCTGGAGATCTTGGCACGCTGTGCGGTTTGGGGATGAAGATTACGATTCAGATTAACCTATCATTTATCCTCATTCTCCCATCTCTATTACATGGGTGGAGAATGTTTTCCATTTTGATTAAGATTCCACAAATAAAACTAAGATTTTACAGAAGAAAATCTAAACATCTGTGATTCTTATTAAAGATATCCACCCAGAGACTCAGAGGCTGAATGTGCTGTATATTTTCAATCTTTCTTCCCATCACTGTATAAAGCAGCAGATTATCCCATGTGCCCATCCAATTGGAATTGAGAATATTGAACTAGGTCATGGGGGAGAATTGGATGAAAAACCCGGCAGAATATACCACAGGGCTCTCGAGGGATGAAGAGGGATAAAATACTAGTGATTGCTGTTAGGCTGAAGAATACAGTATGTGGAGTAATGCAAGAAGTACCACAGTCCTATCTTCTAATAAGATTCTAGAAGAGGACCACTGATGACAGATGTGTATATTCCTTTATTTATGCGTACAGTAAATACATACCCTCTGATTAGTGTTCTAGGTGTGATGACACAATGATTAAGAGGATTAGAATAAACAGGAGACAACATCCCAACATGTTGATAATATAAAGGTAACTAACAGAGAGTTCTACCACCCACAGCAAAGTTGGCGATGACATTATAAGTCTTGCAGAAGAAGTTCTATAGGGACGATCAAAATGGTGATGATGATGGTGAAGTACCCCAGTGCGGCCATGAGCAAAAGCTTGGGCAACACAGCAACGATCTTCAATTGAAAGAAGAGATGGTGTTTGAAGATGACAATTCTCACCCAGTAACTGATGTAAACCAGGAACAGCAACTGAAAACAGTCCTCTGATATGATAAGGTTGGAGGCGAGATCACATTGAGGAATCCTTCTGTAGTCAATGCCCACTGCAGACCAATATTCGTAATCTTTACCCCCATGGACACCTGGATGCCTTCTTGTTCTGGTCTCAAATTCACAGGTACGATAAATATGTTGAATATGATCCAGCTGTGAAATCCACCATAGAAATAATTAAATTCCCAATGCAGCCGGGAGACTGCATATCTTGGAATGTGTGGCTGTCTTCTCCTTCCTGTGCCAGCAGGGGAGCGGGTTAAAAATAAGGACAACTTTGCAGCTGTGATTGAGTTATGAATAGATGATAAAATATCTTTGTGGTTTCTTGTTCTAATAAGAGAGAAGCTCTTCAGCAGAATTCCAGACTGGTCATTTGATGAGTTATATTGTAGACATTCATGTAAACCCTCTTTTTGCAAATCTTAGCTTCACTGCTAGTATATGCATTTGCACAAGATCTTGGAGACCATAAGAATTTAGATGATTATTCATTTAAGACTGTAACAAGAAAAGTTGTCATGTTTATCATCCTGCTAATGGAAATCCAGAAATGGGAACCTTGGGACGTACTGGGGTTTGCATTTTGCATGGGGTTTGCATTTCGCATGGATGCAAATTTCTCACAGCTCTTTTTTTGACTTGTCAGCTGAACCTTTGGGGAGATGTTCTTAGAGCAATAATAACTTTTGTCAATCAGGGACCCAGAAGTTTGCTGTAGAACAATTTTCCTAATACTGTATCATACTACATTGGCTGTGGGAGAGAATCTACACTAGCTGCAAATGCAAGAGCAAGGAGAGGGCTGGAGGTGGAAGGTAAGGTACACCAGTCTGTCACCCAGTTAGCCCAAGATAAGAGGCAGGAAGGGTTGGAGGTGAAAGGTAAGGTATCACCAGTCCGTCAACCATTAGCCAAGACAAGAGCAAGGAGAGGGCTGGAGGTGGAAGGTAAGGTACACCAGTCTGTCAACCATTAGCCAAGATAAGAGCAAGGAGAGGGCTGGAGGTGGAAGGTAAGGTACAACCCAGTACCGTCAAAATTAGCCAAGCATAAGAGCAAGGAGAGGGTGGAGGTAAGTGAAAGTCAGGTCCCACCATCCCGTCAACCATTAGCAAGATAAAGCAAAGGAGGATAGTGCTTGGAGTGGTGTGGAAAGTAAGGTACACCAGTCCTGTCAACCATTAGCCAAGATAAGAGCCAGACAGAGACATCCTCCTGTCAGTTGGGCAGTATAAGACATTTCAGATGTTTTGGTGCCACACCGCTCCCCTCCTGTGTGTGCGCCCGCTACCCTCCTGTGTGCAGACACCCGCTCCCTCCTGTAGCTCGACCCTCCCTCCTGTGTGGCGCACCGCTCCTTCCTGTGTGCGCACCCGCTCACTCCTGTGTGCGCACCACTCCCTCCTGTTTGGCCCCCGCTCCCTATGTCCATCCGCTCTGTGCGCACCCTCCCCTCCTGTGCGCACCCCTCTCCCTCCTTGTGCGCACCCGCTCCCCTCCTGTGTGCACCACCGGGCGCGTCCCGTTACCTTTTTGCGCACAAGGCTTCGCGCCCCCCTTTTTTCTCACTCGCTCCCTGCTCCTTTTTTTCCTCTTCGGTGAGAGACAGAGAAAATATGTCACGGGGACTCCCTCGGGGGAGCGAGGGAGGGTGGACAAGGTGAAGAAGGAATAAGTTACAGAGCAACCCAAAGGAAGTGGGGACCGGAGCAGCGATGTAGCAAAGGAGGGAAGGGTGGGCAGCGGAGATAGGTGTGGGGATCAAGATTGCTAAAATGCAGATGGGGCAAAAATACGGGATAACAAACAAAGGCCGCGCTACGATAAAGTAACGGACGTGGGAAAAAGTGGAGCAAGAAAGGCCAATAGCTAGGGTTGAAATTAGGGAATCCTGAGATGACGGGAGGGCGAGGGCGTGGAGAAGGGTGAGCAAACGAAGAAAAAAAATAAGAAGGGAGCGAGGGAGGGATAATGATTGGAGGAGGAGGGGCGGGGGGGATCACGTAGCAAAAGGGGCTGGGGGCGAAGGGACGGGGTGGAGGAAAGCAAACCAAGAAAAGGCGGACAAGAGGAGAAGGGAGATGAAGGGGACGAAAAATGAGATAGGGAAGAGGGGACACAGGAGTGACCGGGAGGAAAACGTCGCGGCGGGGATAAATGCACGAGATGGGAGGAGGGCGTGGAGGAACATACGGGCGAATGATTACGAGTGGCGGGGGGCTGTAACGTAGGGTGAGTACACACAAGACTGTCGCTTTATTTATTCTCCGACGCTGGGGTGAAGCGACCGTCTGCACCGATTCGATGTCTGTTCTTTTTGTGTATCCAGCGCTCAGATAACCATATTTAATGGTGATTTGATTCTCGGGATACTTTATGGGTTATTTCAGTTGCCTGGTTAGCACCAGCTGGAGAGTATCTGACTTTGGAAACGTGTTGAAATCTAAAGACATTAACTTACAGCTATTACAATATAATGAACTGAATAAACAAACAAAGGCAAATTGTCTCTTAGAGAGGTCCGGCTTGTTTTTTGGAAATCCTTTTTTGGTCACTCTGAACTTTTGTCCTGATTACGATACAAAAAACCTTGGACACGGCAATTGAGAACACAATGAAGCGTCCTGATTTAATACTGTGAGCAGTGGGAGATTGCGTAACTAGAGATGGATATTAGTGGGATCTTCCTCCGCATCGGATCGGCTGGTTCCTTTGTCTGTTGGTAAAGCTCCATCTGCTGTGGTCCCGGCTGGGCCCTGTTACTTCTCTCCTCTCTGTGTCTGCTAACAGTATCCCCGTCTCTGGTACTGAATGCCATCACATGGCCTCCTGGGTGAGAGTCGGATATGGACCCTCTCTGATTGGGTTTTATCCACAATACCATCCGTGTTTAATTTGGGGATGCTCCTTCAGGCATTGGCTGCCCTCTATATAATCACAAAAGCAGTGGGGAACCACACCTGGGACGCTATCAAAACATGGTCTGTCCTTATCTAAACCATAATAATGGGGATCCTTACCCATATTCTATATATATATATCCACACTATTCAGAGTAGGTCCCTCATCTGCGACTCCCTTCAGCAACCTGACCTAGAACCCTCTCCCTCTACTCTACCTATCCTGCTATTTCTTTCCCTAGTAACCCAGCATCACGTTATAGGGAAAAGGGCATTTCTCTGTATGGGCCCACACAGATAACCCTCTAAATCCATATAATCCCAAGGGGAATTACACACTCACTCGGTTAGTTTTAACATTTGCTGGGTGAATGGTCTAATTACTGTAAACAAAGTAATAAGCATCTTATCACGATGAGGGACATTAAACATGGCAGAAAGCGTTGTTTACATTATGAAAATGATCCTTCACTTTAAGTGCAAGACGAAGCTGAAATTATTTAGGCCTTCCACTAGTATTGCCGTCGTGGCGATGGGGACAGACAACGGGTTATGTCACCCCGTCGTCGTCGACAACCAGCGAAGTTATATTTCGCCGGGCGGCGGCATCATGTGTTTTCCGGTAATTTAATTGGTGCAAGCCGTCACGTGACGCGACATCCCTTGAAAAATCAATTTTGCCGGCAGCCAGTTTTTCGCGACAGCGCCGTCCGCGCACAATTATCGCACATGGCGGAGGCAATGCATTTGTTTTCAGATCAGACGACGTCGCGTCGCCGGCACTTTTAAGCGCAGCCTTAGTCGAAAAGCAATCTAATATACAGAGGGCTCCAATACACAATCTAGGCTGTGCTGCAGTGACACCTTGTGGCCATTATGTAGACTGACACCATTAATTGGCAAAGCTTCGACCGGAGCTTGAGAGCCGAGCAAATGTGAGGGAGCTGTTATCTGGCGGCAAAACAGCAAAATGTGTTGGGCCTGTGCTCTGGCGGCAAACAGCAAATGTGTGGGGCTGTGGTCTGGCGGCAAAACAGCAAAATATGGGGGTGGGGCTGTGATCTGGCGGCAAAACAGCAAAGTGTGGGGTCTGTGATCTGGCGGCAAAACAGCAAATTGTGTGGGGCTGTGATCTGGCGGCAAACAGCAAAATGTGTGGGCTGGGCGGCTGTGATCTGGCGGCACAAACGCACTTGTGATGGATATTGTTGATTCTGAGGATATTTTTTGTCCTTACAATTTCTGCCGGAGTCATTTTGGTAAAATAAAGTTACAATGTTTGGGAAATGATTTTGAAAGCCTCACTCACCTCCCGGCCCCGTACCCCAAATCCACACACACCTCCCAGCAACCGTAAACCCCAATATACTCACCACCACCTCCCGTCACCATACCCCAATATCACTCACCCACCTCCCGTGCATGCGTACCCCAATATACTCAACCCACCTCCCGGCCCGGTACCCCATATACTCCACCCCCCTCCCAACCACGACCGGACATAGCCCTATGGAGGAATGCGGCAAGGATCTCTACTAGGGGCCGCCAGGTGGGTAAGCGACGGGGCAACCCGCCCGTGGAGCTGGGCGGGGGCTTGGCGCAAGGAGGACAAAGGCAACTGAAGGCGCGGAGCAGATTCCTCGCCGGGCTAGGGGTGGGGAGCAACACCACTATCTGCGGCCCATAGAAAAATATTGCTGAGCCATAAATGTGGGGGAACGGGTAGGGGGGGGTGTGGACGAGCTGACACCAGCTTGCAAAGTTGCAGCTAGAGGAGGGGGTACCATGTCCGCGAACGAAAAGAGAGGGTGAAGGAGAAATAGGGAACAAGGAGTTGATGAGTCACTAAGGAATGAGATGTGTAATGAGGTATATTTCACTATGTGCAGCGCAAATAACGAGCGGAGAGGAGATGTGAGCGGAGTGTAACTGGGGGAGAGGGGTGAATGGATTGGAAAATAAAGGAGGGGCAGGGATTTGCGAGAGAAAGAACCGGAAGAGGCGGGGGAGGCCGGGAGGAAAAACAGGACAAGAGGGGGGTAGGGCCGGGCGGGGGCTCGTTCTTCCAGAAGAGGTGGAGAGTTGGCGATGTCAGAAAAAAGAAGAAAGAGAGTGGGTAAGAAAGGCGAATGCGACCGAAAAACGCGAAAAAGGGCGCTGACTGGGGATAAGGGCGCTTGGTCGAGAGGTACCGGAGGCGCGAGACCACGAAAGATAACATGAAGGCGGTCAACGAGCGGAGATTATGAGCAGCGGGTAATAGAACACCAAGGGTGACAGAGGCAGAAAGGAGCGGATATCGGGCCCGATAGGGTAAGAATAACAGTTACCCACTAAAAAGAAGAAGGCAGGGAGGGTGGAAGAAATAAGGAAAAAAATGCAGGGCAGAAGAAAAGGATAAATCGGGTGTGGAGCGAGGGGAGATAAGCCGACTGAGCACACGACAGAGAGAAAGCTCAAAACGGCTCGATGGCCTAGCCATTTCCCTCGACTCAGCCCATCTAATGAAGACTGCCCGAAAGTGAGATGATGATAGGATAGGCAGAAGGGCAAACGAACAGGAAAAGGGTCTCATCCCTCCCCCCTCTCCTCCCTAAAACCCCCTCCCCCCCAGTGCACCAATATATATCACCCCCCCCCGATCCTGGCACCGATCACTCAATATACTCGCCCACCTCCTACCCGCACCGTACCCCAATATATAACTCCACCCCACATTTCAGGCATCCGTACCCCAATATAACTCACCAACCTCCCCCGGCACCATACCCCAATATAGCTCACCACCTCCCGGCACAGGATCACCAAGTGATTACTCACCCACCTCCGCACACCGTGACCCCACTCAACATCTATCCTGTCCCGAACCCATAATCACCACTGCCCTTGGCACAGGTACCCCAAATAACTCACCCATCCTCCCGGCACCGTAACCCAATATATCTCACACCCTCCCAGCACCGTACCCAAATTTAGCTCAGCCAACATCCTCGCCGGCACCATACCCCAAGTATACTTACTCACCCAACCTCCTAGGCAACCGTGAAACCCCCCAATATATCATCACCACCTCCCGGAGACATGTACACAATATACTCACCGACCTCCCTGGGACAGTACCCCATATACTCACCCACCTCCCGGCACATACCAAATATACTTCACCCACCTCCTGCACCGTACCCAATATACCACCCACCTCCCGGCACTGTACCCCATATTTCACCACCTCCTGGCACCGTACCTCAATAACTCACCCACCTCCCGGCACAAGTCCCCCAATACTCACCCACCCCAGCACTCCAGCACCGTACACCAATATACTCACCCCCCTCCGCACTACCCCAAATATACTCCACCACCTCCCGGTCATCAGTACCCCAATATACTCACCCACCTACCAGCACCGTACCCCAATATACTCACCCCCTCCCGCACAGTACCCCAATATATCACCCACCTCCCGTCACGTACCCATATACTCACCCACCTCCCCCACCGTACCCCCCAATATTCTCACCACACCACCTCCCGGCACCGTACCCCAATATACTCACCCACCTCCCGGCACAGTACCCCAATATACTCACCCACCTCCCAGCACACACCGTACACCAATATACTCACCCACCTCCCTGGCACCGTTACCCCAATATACTCACCCACCTCCCGGCATCGTTACCCCAATATACTCCTCACCCACCTCCCGCACCATAACCCCAATATACTCAACCACGTCCCGGCACCTAACCCAATATACTCAACCCACTCTCCCCAGCACCGTACCACAATATACTCACCACTCCCGGATTGGGCATTCCGTACCACCAATATACTCGACCCACTCCCGGCACCGTACCTCAATATACCATCCACCTCCGACCGCCCGTGCTAACCGTGCCCAAATTAACCACCCACCTACCTGGCCCGTACCCCATATACTGCACCACCTCACATCGGCAGGCGTACCCATATTCTCACCCACCTTCCCGGCACCGTACCCCATTACTCAACCACCTCCCGGACAGTACCCAAATATACTCTACTCCCACCTCCGCCACCGTACCCCCAATACTCACCCACCTCACCGGCATACAGTACCCCGCAATCCCTACTACACCCACTACCCACCTCCCGGCAACCGTACCTCAATATATACACCACACCTCCCGGCAAACCGTTGAACAAATATACACACACCCCTCCTGGCACCATACCCCAATCAACCAGCTCCACACCCATTACCACCACCCCACATCGATCCCCCCGCCCATCATTACCCCAATATACCTCACCCCAATCACGTCCGACAAAGCCCATCCGGCCAACCCCAATATACGCTCACCGCTCTCCAGGCACCGTACCACAATATACTCCCACCAATCGTCGCCGCACTACCCCATATACTCACCCACCTCCCAGCACCGTACCACAATATACTCACCCACCTCCCGGCACCGTACCCCAATATACTCACCCACCCACCCCCGGCACCGTACCTCAATATACTCACCCACCTCCCGGCACCGTGCCCAAATATACACACCCACCTCCTGGCACCGTACCCCAATATACTCACCCACCTCCCGGCATCGTACCCCAATATACTCACCCACCTCCCGGCACCGTAACCCAATATACTCACCCACCTCCCAGCACCGTAACCCAATATACTCAACCACCTCCCGGCACTGTACCCCAATATACTCATCCACCTCCTGGCACCGTACCACAATATACTCACCCACCTCCCGGCTCTGTACCCCAATATACTCATCCACCTCCCGGCACCATACCCCAATATACTCACCCACCTCCTGGCACCGTACCCCAATATACTCACCCACCTCCTGGCACCGTACCTCAATATACTCACCCACCTCCCTGCACCGCACCCCAATATACTCACCCTCGCCCAGCCACCGCGCCAGAGTGCAGGAGAGACAGACAGAAGGGAGGAATGAGACTGGAGAGAGAAGTAGTCACAGTGAGTTTGTTTTACACAGACTCCAGTACTTAAACAAGGACAGAGCATCAAATAACTTTGTATGTTTATTAAACACATCCTGCTAAGAAACATTGTGCAGGTAACATCTATTACTACATATATGAATCTAGAATACACGTGTGAGAACATTAGCCCAGATGCTTACAGAATATATTTCTTACTGCATAAAATGGTGCAAATTTCTGACACAATACCTAATAAATACCACGACTACATCATGCAATAACTCAGATATATAATAAATGCTGGGACACTTTAATGTCTTCCCTTACATAGCATGAGATGAGATAACTTGTGACAGTTCTGCTTAAGCTTGGAGTTCCCCAGGATCAGAAGGACAGACTGCACAGGGGAAAACGCCAACACAAGAATGAAAGTTCCCCAAATCTCGACACCTGTCAGTATGCGGAGAATCATAAGAACCTCAGCCACATAGAAGCTGAAATAGAGAAGGAGAAGACCCATCATTGTGAATGCCGCCCTTCTGTGAACCTTCAGGCTGGAACTGCCGACTGCCATGTTCTGCTCCATCTGACGTGTGTGCCTACAAAGGGACCACATTATACCGATGGTGGTGCCCAGCACAATGAGGAAAGGTGGGACAATGCTCGGGATAAGACCAGAGACAATGTACAGGGTATCCTGTTTGAATTCAGCAGCATTTGAGGAGATGTTGCCAGTGAGGGCAGTTGTATCATTCTTAGGAAATAGTTTATTAAAGGCCCATACTCCAGGGAAGCTGCAGGGGAAAGATATAACTTCTGCTACCAAGATCAGCCAAGGCAATACTGTATCAATCTTCATCTTTAAGCAGGCCAAGGGACCACTTTTGAAATGTATAATCTTCACACAGTAAAACAAGCAGAGACAGGCGGTGAGCCATGAGCTGGAGAGGCCACAGAAAATAAAGAGAAAATAGACAACGTCTAAGGCATAATCCACCAATCGAAAGTTGCTGAAGATAAAGAGACCACTAAAGCAGGAGTGACCAGCATTGGAAAGACCAAGGGCAAACATGGTCAGATCGCATGAGTTCAGGCGTTTCCCATTAATCCAATCCAGGGAATTCACACACACAATAAAGGCATTACTGAGTATCCCAGCAGCGATCACGGCTGCATATATGGCATAAAATACATCAATATGAGTGCCCACTTCTTCAGCCATGAGAATACAGAAGTACTGAGGATTATCTTGTTGCTGCTGTGGATTTGGTCCCTTTTCCCGTGTGAGATTACTCCTGGAAGAAGAGAATTAATTGCACAGAGGAGGTTTCTGAACTTCTGCTGCCTCTGGGTGAAGGTATTTTAGATACACAAGGACTTGTGACGACATCAACTGGGGTTGGTCTCAGGTCCCTGACTTTGGATACATGGAAATCATGAAGATATTATCTTACAGCCAGCTGCACCTATTCTGTATGTGTGTATACAAGGACAAAAACACCTTAAACCAACTGATTCTTCCATCGTTATCCTGTTAAGACACTACATTGTTGTAGAGGGAGAGGGGGGTTGGCCCGGTATTAAAGGGGTTACACCCCATATGGCCACCCCCTGACCTCACCAGGGAGGGAAGGGGTTAACTGGACTGTGGTCCAGGAATGTGGCTTACACCTTGTCATGTCAGGAAAATGTATGTTCCCCTGTTCCCATGTTTCATTATAATCCTGTATTTTAATGAAAAAAACGTTGTATGGTACTCAATAGAAAACAGCAATACTGAGAATTGATACATTCTTGTAGAATGGAATTAACCCAATGAATAAGTATAGCAGATGATTCCAAAAGATGTGTACTGGCAAACTATAATCCCACGAAGCACGGTAGTAAAGATGTAGTAATAGTAAAACACCTGCCGGTGACCAGTATAATACACATCTATTTCAATGGAACAACATTGATATAATGTCCAGAACATATGTGGGTAAACTGGAATAGACTCACATAGGGATGAATATCCACGATGAACAGCAAATCCAAATGTATCCAGGATACCATGGGTTAACTGTGCCTCCGCCTGTAGATGAATATACTGAGTGGTAATTGTTGCTTTGGTCAATGGTTGATCTGTATCCTTGCCGCGCCCCCCCTACGTTCTCGGGCTCTGATTCACACACGTGTGTGTGACGCGTCAGTGCGTGATGACGTTAATGTCGTCGTCACGTGACGTACACGGAAGTGCCGGCGATTGGCGTGGCTGTGTCCCATTTACATATAAATAACACTCCAGATGGGTAAGTAGTTATTCACCTTGATAAAGGACTATTAATAGTCCGAAACGCGTTGGTGTGGTTTTTGTCTTTATCCATTAAAATAAGCTTTTTATTATGGGAATGCATCCTTGCACTTTTTTCTGGCTTTGCCAGAAAAAAGGGCCTAGTGCTCTATTTTTCTCTCTTTTGCTCAGTATAATCCTGTATTTGAAAAATGTTTTAAAGTGCATTTCTGTATCTCCGGTTCTGGAGGTCGCAGAGAGTTGAAATTTGGCCAATATGTAGAGTCATTGTAGGCATTAAAAACTGGCAAATTCCGACCACTGGGCCCACCAGAACGGAACTTATTAATATTTGAAGATATTAAAGTGTATATGGTATTTTGGATCTGCTTTGAAAATAAAGACTCCATCTGCTATGCTAATAGGTCAGGAAGGGCAGCCGGATGATTTAGCATAAGCCTTGTGATCAAAAGTTAACTGCCCTGATTGTTTACACTAGGAACCAAGTACTGATCAAAAGACTCTGCCACTCTAACTGTTTTCCTGAGGGCGGAGAAGCATCAAACTGGAGTGGTTTGTAAGTGTTATATCTACACCTACAAACAATGAAGATCCTATTAGATACTTCATCTGGTAGACTGGTTGTCGCCCTTGATTTAATTATGGGGCTACAGAAATAAGACCCTCTGAGTCCCAGTACGCATGGGCTAACTAGCTGGGGAGCATGGGTTAAACTGTGTTTCCACGTTAGGGATTGGATACAGATAATTGTTCACCAATAGTCTGTATTCAATGTTAAGAATAGGGTTACAAAGGTATATGAACTGTGTCAACCCTACAGTTCTCGTTCTTCTGATTTCATCTTGAATGTCACCGGATTGCTGGAGAATTGCTAGCTGATACTTCTCCATTCCCCAACCCTAAGTAAGGGTTACCTTCTTGCCTGTTAATTATACTATATTGCTGTGTTCACCTTTTTAAGGAATAAATATATTCTATTATATCGAAGCCTCGTTCAGTTCAACCCAGATATTTGGTGTTTGTTATATCTTGTCATAAGTTACCGTGACAATCTCTTTAATTAACTGGTGGCAGCGGCGTGATTAACTGAACCTGTATTACAGGGAATTGCGAGTTCCTGGGACTAAAAGATATTGAACACACAGTTAACACAAGTTGTAACACCACCTCACTGCTGCGACCGTGAACCATGAGTGAGGCTGAAGGCTCATCCAACATGAGGACCCAAGCTCAGCTGAAGGACAAGTGCCGTGAATATGGACTGCCCTATGAGAACCAGGAGGTCGCAGACATGGTTGACGCAATTGGTGACTACTGTATGAAGCCCGGCGTGCAGAGCCTCAGGATACGGCTCAGCTTGCCCTTATACAGCCACCCGGAGGTCAGGGAAGGAACCCAGTGCCGGGGCGGCGGAATCTCGGGGAGGGAACTCGTGCACCTCCCGGGAGCAGTGCAACAGGAGGGGTACTGGTTGCTGCGGCTACCAGTCCGTTCACCCCTGAAATGTTGGCACTGATTACTGCATGGGGTGACAGACAGACAACGGAGGAGCGGCTGCAGTTTATCACTATGGCAGTAAACAGACCCGCTTATTGCCCCCCTGTCCAACCCAACAAAGATGAACTCAAACTGGATCAGCACAGTCTCACCAAGTTCGTGGAAGGTACCAATCAGATCGACAGTTTTCTAAAGAACTTTGAAACACAGTGTCGGCAGTACAAAGTGCATCCCCAGCATCGAGTTGCACATTTGGACCCCGTACTGTCCGGCTTGACTAAGCAGACGATGATGGCGCTTCCAGATGAGTATGCTGATGACTATGACCACCTGAAAGAACTGTTACTGTTTCAGTACGGTTTTACACCTGAAGCCTTCTGGGGTAAATTCCGTCAGGAAGAGAGGCAGCCCCTGTAGTCCTATGTTACCTACGTGACCCGCATGGATTTGTACGGGATACGCTGGGTGGAGGGCTATGAGGCACGGACTTACTAACGCCTGCTGGACCTCATCTTTCAGGAGCAGCTCATGCAGCAGTGCCCACCGGCGGTGAGGGCTTGGGTGTACGACAAGAAGCCCAAGACTTACCAGGAGGCGGCGAGGCTTGCAGACGACTATGTGGCCAGCCGAGCCCTGATGCCCGCCAAAGCAGTAGCCAAGGCGGCGGTGGCGGCGGCACTGGCCAAAAAGTCTGCCAATACCCCCCAATGGACTCAAGGCGGGGGAGCTCCGGCACGAGCGTCGGTGCTACAACTGCAACCGCCCTGGTCACATCAGACCAGATTGCCCGGAAACCCTGCATTCTGGTGGACCCCATCAGGGGCAACGCACCCCAGCTGTGAAGCCGGTAGCCTGCGTGCGGATGGCTTCCACCAAAGATTCCGAACCGGTATGGAACCAACTCCCAGCGAGACGTCCCATGTCACACCTGTCCCGGTTTCATCGGTGCCTAAAGCCAGGAGCGGAGGACATCTCAGCGAGGACCTGCAGGAGACAAACGGCCGGAGCAGACATCTCACCCCTGTCACAGTCGGTGACCGGCAAGCAGTCGGCTTGATGGATTCAGGAGCTGCAGTGACCCTGGTCCGACTTAATATGGTCAGGCCAAAGGAATTACTCCCAGGCCCTGGGATACAGATCACTGTGGCCGACGGTGAGCCACATTTCCTGCAAGTGGCCAGAATCTTTTTGGATTGGGGGGAGGGCCAGGGTGTGCGGGGAGTTGGGGGGGGGGCTTTTACCCAGTGTGGATGCTGAAGTTCTTCTTGGCAACGATCTTGGACCGATGACCTGCACCTACGACCGAGGGCCCATGCCCGCTGCAGTGGCGGCGGTTACCCGTAGCCAGACAGCGGCAATGGCGGCGGCGCCAGTCCCCCAGCCTTTGGGACCAACGTTAGCGGAGGGCGCAGAGGAGCCCAGGGAGGTAAGCCAGGATCAGTTGCAACCTCAGACTGACTTACTGTTCCCCCTCACCCTTCCCCATTCTCCGGACAATGAAATGACTGGGGGGTGGCCAGAATTAGGAGCCCAGTTTAGGGAGGCAGTGAAGACAAACCCTACCCTGGCCTTCGTGAGACTTCGGGCGTCCGAGTCTCAGGCAGGGGAGGCCACAGAGCACTGCCTATGGCATAAGGGACTCCTGTATAGAGAAGAAGGGAACCCAGGGATAGAGGAGGGCGTTACCGGTAAGCGACAGCTAGTAGTGCCCCAGGGGTACCGACAGCAACTGTTATGGGTAGCTCACTCTATTCCGTTAGCGGGACATCAGGGTGTCAACAGAACGCGAGCCCGGTTATTTCAGCGTTACTACTGTCAGGGTTCTGCTCGCCACAAACCAGGGTCGGACCGCGAGGCTGAGGTGGGGTTGTAAAAGCACCGACCTGAGACCGCGCAGGCTGATCCGGATTGCGCAGTTCGTTGTCATATATCGCAAGATCAGGATAGGAGAAGACAGCGTCGTCGTTGTACAAGCCAGGGTCAGGACAGGAGACATCAGGATAAACATTGTTCAGGCAAGAGTTCGGCAACAGGTAGTCAGGAGAGCCCCGCTTCAGCTTAGGAGCGCGGGGTTGGCCTCTGCGCGAGCGACAACCATGACCCATGGTACTGGTCACAGGAGATGGTAGGCAGACCAGAGTAGCACACTGCTTTGCTGCACGGGTGCACCAGAGCTACAGCGCAAGAGTCCTGAGCGGCTGGGGAATCCTCTGTAACAGTGCAGGAACCAGGACACGGCCTCTCTAGATTAGGGAAAGAGTAGGCCCCAGGAACCAGGAAGCTGTAGATACACAGGGAAACCTCCGCTTCAGTGCAGGAAACCAGGAGGCTGAAGGACGCAGGGACGAAACCTCTGCTTCAGCACAGGAGAACAGGAAGCTGAAGGACGCAGGACGGAACCTCCGCTTCAGCACAGGAGAACAAGCGGAAGCTTGAAGGAAGCTGAAGGACGCAGGGCGGAACCTGGTATCAGCATAGGAGAACAAGCGGCTTGAAGGAAGCTGAAGGACGCAGGGCGGTACCTGGTATCAGCATAGGAGAACAAGCGAGAGCTTGTGGCAAAACAGTAGTGACATCCAGTTAGGACTATGCTCGGCAAGGAGCATTATGGGAAAGCAATACTTAAAGGCCAGCGGGCCAATCCCCGGTGGGGGTGTGAAGGTACTGCTCCAATGAGTGAATGCAAGTATAGGTTGCAGTGATAGGCTGCACAGCTGCAATAGATACCAGAGGGAGTGTGTATTGCTTTGGTGAGTGAATCCAGGCTGCAGCAAACATCAGGAGAGCTGTTCCAGAACTGCACTTGTCTGCAAGGTAAGGCAACCAGTAAACCGCGGAGCGGATTCCTTACAGTACCCCCCCCTTCACGCGAGACCTCCGGGCGAACATGAGCACTCATAGAGTTGGAGGACCGGGAATTGTTGCTGAACCGTCTAGAATTGGGGTTAGAGTCGTGCTCCCGAGACTCGTGGTTAGTCCTTAGTGTACCCCCACCCCCCGGTGAGAACTGTGGCCAGACAGGACCATCCATGGGCCTTGGGGACATTGAGTTGTTCCTAAAATTCTTTAGGTAGAAAGGGCATCCGTAAACGAGCAGTTCTTTGGTGAGTACAGTTCTAGGATATGAGATTGATGGAAGAAACATCCTTGGTACATGGCTCGCCTCGCAACATGTCTTGGAAATCCAGGGCTGTGAAGAACCAGAGAGTTCCAGAGCAGAAACGGCAGAAGAACCCCCAATGAAAGCCCAGTCTTTAATAAAGGAACCTGAATCTAGGATCAGCGGCCCTGATAGTTGATCGAATACACCAGGAGGAACTTTGTAACAGAAAAACTCTTGGCTGACCACTGCATGTTGGAATCTGCAAGGAATTTTTCCTCTAGAAGGCTCCCAGGTAATGGTTAGTAAGGGTATAGGCTGGTTGGAAGCATCTCCCGGTATTGGTATGGAAGGTGACAAGGCAAGCAGTAAACCAGGCATAGGGACCGAAATCTTGGGATACGTACAGAGTATTTCCAACTGAGAGGAAATAACAGGGGCAACCGAAAATTCCGAGGGACAAAACCATGGTTTAGCAGAAGCAGAGAAGCAAACAACAGTAGAGCTCTTCAATACTGGTAAATCTTCATTGGGAGATAGTATTGTCAGTGAATCAGGAATAGTCCTTGGGATTTTCAAATCAGTAGCTTGAGAAAAAGGCAGAGCCAGGGTAGTGGTGGGAGGGAAGCTAACATCAGAAGCTGAAGTCTGTACCTCAGTGACAGGGACCTGAGAATCAACCAGCAGCAAGTATGAATTATGAAAACTCTTAATGACAGGCACCTTAGGAGTACAAGAAGTCCTCTCTAAAACGGCAATGGCCCTAACCACAGGGGTACCTAACCTGAAAAAAACATGAATAGGTGTGTTTTCTAGTGCAAAATCTCTGATCACAGGACTCCTAACCGATAGTGAGGGTGTCTGGGTTTGATTAGAGAAAAATCAGATGTATTGATAAGTGACTTAGAAACAATTACTGAGGTTCTAGATTTGCTGGACATGTGAGAAAAAATACCCTTTAAGACAGGAGCTTTAATTTCTTCCCAGAGTAACCTCATGTTTGCTGGGGCATATTTAGACACAGTACTGAGGGACTGGGTTTCAGCAAAGGCAGGACAGCTAAAAAGCTCAGATTTAAACCCCAGGACTTGTAATATATGCATGGTGACCTCAGACAGTACTAAGGGAGTGACCACAGATATGCTGATCCCTGGAGGATTAGCCTGGACAGAGAAATCAGGGAGACCCCCAGACAGGATACTCATTGTAGGAAGAGCTTCAGAATCAGAAGGAGAATCATTACCTCTCAGAGTCTCAAAACTAGTAAGACACAATTCAGCGAAAAGGGAAACCGTGTGCAAGCTTTTTACTAATCTATATGAAAAAGCGTCACTTTTGGGAGAAAACCGTGCGTCAGCAAACATTCCTGGGAACACAATATGAACCCCAGGAAGGACATACAGACTACTGTATGCTTTTAACCCTAAGCTTAAAGAGGAGGAGAACTCAGACAGTACACGGGGGTTAATCATTACTGTACTGGTCTCTGAAGTAGGTATTTGGTAAGGAATGTCTGGGAAACCAGAAATTACTGCAGACTCCATAATGTGGGAACTATGCGCTGAAGCAGGGATCACCGCTATGTGAGCGACAGGCTGGTTCAGTGAAATACCCGGGAGAAGGAACTCTGCGACCAAGCTTAGGGAAAAACCTGACTCCTGAATACATTTATCAGGAACCAGAACTTTAGCCGAAGTCTCCGGAGACGAAACTGCGGAAACTTGAGCTGAAGCAGAGGATTTATAACAAAGAATATCTAAGGACTCCGTACGGTTATGGGAATCCCTCAATGCAACCTCTGCTGTCTGACTTGTGGACTCATTCTCTGAGGCTAAAACGAAGGCATTAACTTGGAGACAGCAAGAATTTACAGGGGTTAATGCAGACAATGCCTGAGAGTAAAACATAGGTAATCTTCTCTCTGTATTAGGAGAGACCAGGAATCTCTCCTCTGGAGTTAGGGGCGTGACCATGACTGACAGAGAACAGGGATTTACCAAAGGAAACTCAGAGAGCTGCCCCACAGGGGTTAATACAGAAATGACCCTGGGAACAGAACTTAGGGATTCTTTCTCTGAAGAGGAAAGCACACAGGACTGACTAGCAGAGGTTAAAGCTGGAAAACCCTCAAGACCTAAAGAGAGAGATTCAGAGCTAGAAATAGGGGAACTAAGGGACTTATTCTCTGATACTAGAACCTTAGTGTTAGTTAGTGAAACATATGTGTTCTCCAGGGGAACCTCACAGGACTGATCGGCAGGGGTTAAAGCTGGAAAACCCTCAAGACCTAGAGAAAGGGCTTCTGAGCTAGAAATAGGAGAACTAAGGAACTTATTCTCTGATACTAGAACCTTAGTGTTGGGTAGAGAAACATATGTATCCTCCAGGGGGACCTCACAGGACTGATCGGCAGGGGTTAACGTAGACATATCATTGGTGTCAGGGAACCTGGGCATACAATCAGAGCTAGTTACTACGTTAGGAGATATTGCTAATGGGTTCGTTTGGTCATGTCCCGAAGCGGGAGATAAGTCCCCCGGTTTAGCGACAGGACTGGCAGCAGAGAAAAACCGCCAGTGGACGGCGTTAGCGGCCAGGGGGCGATCCTGTTTTAACAAGCAATCATCAAATACCACGGAAAGTACATGCAGCGTCTCGTGAGCGAAAGCCACCATGACGGAAGCGTCCGGGAGTACTAAAGGAATGTCCAAAGTTAAAGCCAGAGCATTGAGTGTATTACAGGCGTTGACCAGTTCCACAGGGCTCACCTCATCCCCAGCAAAAGGGGAATCAGGGGAGAAAGAACTGTTTGCAATGGCCAAAACACTGGCCAGATACTGTTTTAAGTCTCTGAGGCAGCAAGCCTTACCAACCAGATCATTACGGCATTTCTTTTGCAAGGGAGTTAAGCCCTCCGACATAAACGGATCTTCCATCAGGGGTATTATATCGCACAAAAAATCATCATTCTCAAACTGGGACTGGTCTACAGACCGGGACAGGTTTTCAAGAAAAAACTTACCAACCCACATCTCAGCGGGGTCTGAGTTTGTGGGGCCGAGCATACTGTCAGGGTTCTGCTCGCCACAAACCAGGGTCGGACCGCGAGGCTGAGGTGGGGTTGTAAAAGCACCGACCTGAGACCGCGCAGGCTGATCCGGATTGCGCAGTTCGTAGTCATACGTAGCAGGATCAGGATAGGAGAAGACAGCATCGTCGTTGTACAAGCCAGGGTCAGGACAGGAGACATCAGGATAAACATTGTTCAAGCAAGAGTACGGCAACAGATAGTCAGGAAGGCACCGCTTCAGCTTAGGAGCGCGGGGTTGGCATCTGCGTGTGCGGCGACCATGGCCCATGGTACTGGTCACAGGAGATGGTAGGCAGACCAGAGTAGCACACCGCCTAGCTGCACGGGTGCACCAGTGCACAGCGCAAGAGTCCTGAACGGCTGGGGAATCCTCTGTTTCAGCGCAGGAACCAGGACATGGCCTCTCTAGATTAGGGAAAGAGTAGGCCCCAGGAACCAGGAAGCTGAAGATACACAGGGAAACCTCCGCTTCAGTGCAGGAAACCAGGAGTCTGAAGACGCAGGGGAATCCTCCGTTGCAGCGCAGGAACCAGGACACGGCCTCTCTAGATTAGGGAAAGAGTAGGCCCCAGGAACCAGGAAGCTGAAGATACACAGGGAAACCTCCGCTTCAGTGCAGGAAACCAGGAAGCTGAAGGACGCAGGGGAAACCTCCGCTTCAGCACAGGAGAAGGAAGCTGAAGGACGCAGGGGAAACCTCCACTTCAGCACAGGAGAAAAGGAAGCTGAAGGACGCAGGGGAAACCTCCGCTTCAGCACAGGAGAAAGGAAGCTGGAGGACGCAGGGGAAACCTCCGCTTCAGCACAGGAGAACAAGCGGGAGCTTGTGGCAGAACAGAAGTGACATCCGGTAAGGACTATGCTCGGCAGGGAGCATTGTGGGAAAGCAGTACTTAAAGGCCAGTGGGCCAATCCCCGGCGGGGGGTGTGAAGGTACTGCTCCAATGAGTGAATGCAAGTCTAGTTTGCAGTGATAGACTGCACAGCTGCAGTAGATACCAGAGGGAGTGTGTGGCAATATTGCTTTGGTGAGTGAATCCAGGCTGCAGTAAATATCAGAGGGAGTGTGTATTGCTTTGGAGAGTGAATCCAGGCTGCAGTAAATAACAGGAGAAGTGTTCCAGGACTGCACAGGTCTGCAAGGTGAGGCAAACCGTAAACCGCAGAGCGGATTCCTTACACCCAGTACGCATGGGCTAACTAGCTGGGGGGCATATGTTAAACTGTGTTTCCACGTTAGGGATTGGATACAGATAATTGTTCACCAATAGTCTGTATTCAATGTTAAGAATAGGGTTACAAAGGTATATAAACTGTGTGAACCCTACAGTTCTCGTTCTGTGCGTGTGTGTGTGTATATCTCTATTTGGGGAGGGAGCTTATTGTGTGTGCGTGTGTGTGCATATCTCTATTTTGGGAGGGGGTATATTGTGTGTGTGCGTGTGTGTGTATATCTCTATTTGGGGAGGGGGCCTATTGTGTGTGTGTGTGTGTGCATATCTCTATTTGGGGAGGGGGCTTATTGTGTGTGCGTGTGTGTGCATCTCTATTTGAGAGGGCGCCTATTGTGTGTGTGTGTGTGTGTGTGTGTATCTCTATTTGGGGAGGGGGCCTATTGTTTGTGCGCGCGTGTGCATATCTCTATTTGGGGAGGGGGCTTTTTGTGTGTGCGTGTGTGTGCATATCTCTATTTGGGGAGGGGGCCTATTGTGTGTGCGTGTGTGTGCATATCTCTATTTGGGGAAGGGGCCTATTGTGTGTGCGTGTATCTATTTCTCTATTTGGGGAGGGGGCCTATTGTGTGTGCGTGTGTGTATCTCTATTTGGGGAGGGGGCATATTGTGTGTGTGTGTGTGTGTGTCCATATTGGGGAGGTGGGGCTTGTGTGTGTATCTCTATTTGGGGAGGGGGCATATTGTGTTTGTTTCTCTTTTTGAGGAGGGGGCATATTGTGTGTGTGTGTGTGTGTCCATATTGGGGAGGTGGGGCTTGTGTGTGTGTATTTGGGGAGAGGTCCTATTGTGTGTGTTTGTGTACAGTATATCTGTATTTGGGGAGGGGAACCAATTGTATGTGTGTTTGTCTGTATTTGGGGGCCTATTGTGTGTGTGTGTATGTTTCTGTATTTGGGTAAGTGGCCTATTGTCTGTGTGTGTGTCTGTATTTGGGGAGGGGCTTAGTGTGTGTGTACGTGTGAGTTTCTTTATGTTTTGGGTAGGAGGGCTTATTGTGTGTGTTTGTATGTGTCTGTATATGGGGAGAGGTACTTATTGTGTGTGTGTATCTGTATTTGGGGAGGGGGACCTATTGTGTGTGTATTTTGGGGACAGGGGTCTAGTGTGTGTTTGTGTGTGTGTGTGTGTGTGTGTGTATTTGTGGAGGAGAATTTTTGTGTTTGTATTTGGGTAGGGTTGTGTGTGTGTGTGTGTATATGTGTGTGTATTTGGGGAGGGGGATTTTTGTGTTTGTATTTGGGGAGAGGGTGTGTGTGTATTTGGGTAGGGGGCATTTTGGGTGTGTATTTGTGGAGGGGGCCTTTTGGGTGTGTATTTGTGGAGGGGGCCTTTTGGGTGTGTTTGTGTATTTGGGGAGGGGTGTGTGTGTAATTGGGAGGATGATTTTGAGTGTGTATTTAGGTAGGGTTATGTGTGTGTGTGTGTGTGTGTGTATTTGGGGAGGGGGATTTTAAGTGTGTATATTTAGGTATGGTTGTGTGTGTGTGTGTGTGTGTGTGTGTGTGTGTGTGTATTTGGGGAGGGGGCACGGTAGCATGACTGGAGGTGTATTGTGCTTCTCAGTCGTAATTCGGTTCTTCTTTCCTGGATTTTATGGAAAGCCGTTGGTAGCACTGAGACGGCATTGTGGGCGCACTTATAGCAGCGCACAGCGTGCTTGGTCTTGACGTAGGACCTATATCTGGAATGAATCACACCAGCAGCTTCCTGCATTTTCCTGTAGTAACTTTGCTGCAGATACGTCCTAACGTGACTGGAGTAAAATGACACATTGCTTCAAATGTTCATCATTCTTTCTCTGTCGTTGCATTATCCATAGTGCCTGGAGAGGACAGGCTACTTTATTCTGGCGATAAAGCTGGTGAGTTTTCCTGACTCTGTATGCAGCCTGTATGGTGAGCGCTGCAGAACGTTTGTGCAGATACCTTTCTCTCTCCTTTGCTGGGATAAGAGCTCTGTCGTATTTCTAGAGTGTTAGAACGCGTCTCTTCTTTCTTTTAAAGCTCTGATCTGAGAGAGTTCTACATGGAAACAAATCGTTTGGCCTCTTTTCTGCTCCAATGCGCCCTCTGCTTCATTCAGTGCTAACTGCACATCCAACTTTAATTGTTGGATTTGTTTCTTCACCTTTCTAACTTCGTGAAGTTTCCCTTTTCCTTCACTGACTTGATCAGTCATGTTTGAAACCTCCTCTATCAGCTTTCTGTTCTCTTTCTTTACAGTCTCTATAACACTCAGGACCTTTCCGTAGTCATCCTTTCATTTACACACCTCCGTGCTGAGTCTTCGAATTTCCTGGTGCGAGACTTCTAGCTCTCTGTTTAGTGCGAAGCTCTTTCTGAGAGACTTCCTGCTCTGTACTGAGACTGAATATCTGTGCTGAGACCGCTGACTTCCGTGCAAGAGACATTCAGCTCTACACTATGCTGAGAAAGTGGACCTCTTTATGAGAGATTTCCAGCTCTGTAAACTCTGAAAATCTCTCTTTGAGAGACTCTGAGGTCTGCACTAAGACTGCAAAACTCCCTTTGAGAGATTTCCAGTTTTATGCTGAGACTGTTTGACTACTTCTGAGAGAGTCAAGCTCTATACTGAGACTGAAGGCCTTCTTATGAAAGACTTTAATCTCTTCCTGAGCTTCCTCATACTTCTGCTTCCAGTCAGCAATAATTTCATTAGAGCGACTTTGTTTCTTGACCGTGGCAGAAATAGCATTGACCTTCTCTAGATCAGTCCCCAGGTCCTTCAACTTAGTCCTTGAATCAGAGTAAACTATGAGCAGAGGCTTCTGTAGGTCACAGATACCGATCTCCTGTTCCAATCGTTCAGTGAGGAGATTACCATCATGTCTGGCAGTTTTCATGGCATCGTCAGGGTTGGATAGTCACTAATTGGTTCTAGCTCCACCTTCCTGGTACTGTTTGTTCAGGGTTTCTCATTGTCACAACTGTACAGACACTTCTTCGAGGTCCATGGATTCTGCCTCGGGAGATTCAGCTGTTCCTCGGATGAATCTTCCCTTCGCTCTAGGCTGCAGGACACTTTTAAAGAGTATTTAATATAACACATAAAAAGTGAACCAATGCAGGGCTGATGTTGGATCCGATGTGTAAAATCGGAATCCTACTTACAGGACTCCCAAAAGGTACAAGCAGGGGTAATCAGTGTCTGTGATCCGGCTGCAGCTGTTGTTGGACACGCGGCGATCGGAGGAGACTGCAAACAGTTCCTTGGCTCTGCACTAGAGTGTGCCTCGCTGGGGTGTGCTTCTCCTGATGCCGCCCGTCACTCCGGAACCGGAAACACGTCGCTGAGGGCGGGACAATTCGCCGAAATCCCTTCTCCTGTTTCTGTACTCTGCTGGGCTCCTGCGTTGATCAGCTCTCTGTATATATACACACACACGCACATACACACATATATATGTGTAATAAATAACTAAATAATATATGTGTAATAAATATATAAATAACTAAATAATACACCAGTAACCCCTTCAGTTTCATATATTTATTGGCATGCACAGCAATGACACTATAGGGCTCGCCATCTCTCTGCCGGATTCCTCTCCCAGATATGCGCACTTTCCTGCATACTGCGAGGGGAATCCGCCAAAAAGATGGAGAGTTTAAAGTATGGCGAATTGCCATTCTCGCAGTTCTCTGCATTGGCCCCATAGTCTGTACTAACACAGGCTGATTAAACTACATATACATAACCACTTTGCTATCAGCATTAACGATTGGGTTAATATAAATTCATTTGAATCATCCATCATAATAAAAGAACACCAAGCAATATAGCAATATACATTTTTATGTTTACATATGAGGAGTCAAAACAATGCACCGTTTTTAGGCATAAATAATGAGTAATGATCAATTCTTAATTCTTTTGGGTTACTGCCATACAAAAGCACAAATGAAATCTAAAGCGCCACCCACGAGGTCAGGGGTTGCGCTGAATACACAAGGATGCACACGCAACCACTCATGAACTCCTCTTCAAAGTTTCAAAACTTTAATATGAATTAGAAACTGCAATGCGCACACAAATCCAGATGCACACGCAGCTTCCAAGATGGCGGCGTCCCGTCGCAGACGAAGGAGACAATTAAACGCATCAAGAGAGGGATTGGCTAGCAACTGCATAAGAACGTGAAGACACAGCCGGTCCACATCTCTAGAGCCTGAGGAAGTCCTGTTCTGGACGAAACGCGTTGCTCTGCTTTTCATTGGGGACATTTCCACAGAGCATTCAGAGAAGGCAGAGGTGAAGTCGTAGCTCTCCATCCGGACGCAGAGAGAGAGATCCCCTATTACTTATCACCTCACCACTCCCCTTGCTTTTATTTTACCTGTAGAAGCCATTGGTTTCTTTGTTTTACAATTTATTTGTTCTTGTACATGTACAGTCCATTGTCTTCTATTTTTAATAAAGTTCCAAACCCCTTAGACCACGGTGTCCTATAGTCTACCCTCATTCCTCCACTTAGTTATAAGGGGGACCTCACCAGGAATACCAGAAGTGATAAGAAACCCCTACAAGTGTGTACTCACACTGGCCCGTGTGAGTATTTTTTTATATCGCTTTTTACTCCCATTCACCTCCAATATCAGGCTGTATACTTACCTTTATTTGCCAGATATTTACAGACAACACCATCTGAAGCCCTGTATTAACCTAATAAATGGGAAATATCAAGATACCTTGATAGGAGAACACTCACATTGGCCCATGTGAGTGCTTAAGTCTACCATTGCATTGCAACGGTTTATTGTTCAATTACCCCTTGCCACATTAAAGTTGCTGTATATTTACATTGAACTAATCATTTTTTTCATTTCCACAAGAGGCAACCCCCCTGGAGGGAGAAACTCATTCAATAAGGAAAGTTGAAGGGACAACAAGGAGAGAAGTTACGACCGTAAAAGAACAGATCCTGCAAAGAAGAAAAACCATCCAAAGATACCTTGATGTGCTAGAACTTACACAAGGACGTGTAAGTATTTTATATAGATTTTATTATTCTTTATCATCCCACTTACGTACACACATTACTGTATGTGCATTACCCATAGATGGAGTCCGCTCCATAGACTGTCGCCTCAATAGAGGTGTCTCTCACCATATCAACCACTAGTCCAATTAGGACACACTACCAACCGCCCTTTTCCTGAACTGTGCTCCCCCATCTTTTCTTGTATTTCATTGCCAACAAGGGTCCTGGAAAGATCCTGCTGGGGTTCCGCGTCACAGGAGGAAATCATAAGAACATTATTCTCAGGCTGTATTACATTTCTTTTATTCCCTACACACGCCATATAGAGATAGTGCCCGGGTACTTTTTCGAACAAAGTCCCAGTACCGATCCCTGAGGTACTCCACTCACGACCTTAGCCCAACCTGAAAAAGTTCTATTTATGACAACCCTCTGTTGTCTATCTTTCAACCAGTTTTCAATCCATGTGTATATTTTTTTACCGTGTCCAATTTGCATTATTTTGTACACCAACCTCTTGTGTGGAACCATATCAAAAGATTTTGCAAATCAACAGCATTACTCAGGTCTAAATTCCTACTTACCTCCTCAAAGAAACAAATAAGATTAGTTTGGTATTATCTATCCTTCATAAATCCATGCTGACTATTTCTAATAATTTTGTTTTCTATGAGGTATTCCTAAATATTATCCCGTAATAAACCTTAAAGTAGTTTCCCCACTTTTGAAGTCAGGCTTACAGGTCTGTAATTCCCCGGTTGTGATCTAGCTCCCTTTTTAAATATAGGCACCACATCTGCTTTACGCCAATCTTGTGGTTCTGAGCCTGTGGAAATTGAGTTCTTGAATATTAAATGTAATGGTTTGGCTATTACTGAACTTAACTCCTTGAGAACTCTTGGATGTATACCATCGGGGCCAGGTGCCTTATTTACTTAAATTTTTTCAAGCTGCCTATGAACTTCTTCCTATATAGGTAAATTTCCACCTCCGGTGGGCCCCTACTGGGCCTGGTACTACTCTCTCTCTCTCTCTGTTTGCTGACGGTATCCCCATCTCGGGTACTGAATGCCATCACATGGTCTTCTGGGTGAAAGTCAGCTATAGACTCTCTGATTATGTTGATCCAAATATGCCTCGAGCAGCAGCTTGAGGAGCCCCATCAGGGTATTGGCTGCCTCTATATGAATGATAAATGTAGTCGGGAACTATTTCTTTGGACCACGTATATACAGGGTACTGTCCCTACCTATAACACAATAATGGGGATCCTTACTATATTCTAGACATATCTATATTCTTAACCAGTATACACTATTGACAGTGGGGTCCCTCATCTGCGACAACTCCAGGGAGCTGAGAACTCGCTCCTTACCATACATATCATGCTATGACATCACTGCTTTTAGAAAGGAATGGGCAGAAATATAATTCTGCCTAGTTACCTAGCACCACCTGATAGGGAAAAGGGCGTTACTATGTGTGGGCCGACGCACTTAACCCTCTAAGGCCATACTAATTCCAAAGGGGAATTATACACTCTACTGGTTATTTTACATTTGCTTGGTTTATGGGTTTGATTATTGTAACAAAGTAAAAAGCATCTTAAATCAGGATAGGGACATTAAAATGGCAGAAGAGGCGTTACATGATGAATATGATGCTTTCACTTTAAGTGCAAGACAAAACTGAAATGATTTAGCCAGGAAGCAGTCTAAGGCCGCGCCCAAAGTGGATCCGACGGCGCGTGTGACGTTGCTCGCGCCAAATACAAGCAACTGGAGGCCAATGTGCATGTCCATAGATCAAGCGTGCGTGTACGTGAGCACGAGGCGGCCGATGCGCTGCGAGACAAACTTGTTTGATCTACCTTTCCTAGGTGCATGGACCCACGTGAAATGGGTTTCCCCTGTCCACATCTCTGCTTCAGGATATCAGCGTGTTGAACAAACAGCAGCCACACTGACATGTATCTCCAGCTGGTCACAGTCCAACTCCACACTCCTTCCCAGAGTGTCTCTCAGATGTTCCTTCGAGGGAATTTCCACACTCCATCCCAGAGTGTCTCTCCACCTGATAGCCTCCTGCTCTGACCAGCAGTGTTCCCTATATACCCCTTGGTGGCTATCCTTTAACATTGAGCAAGTGTAGCCAGTCAAGAGAAGCAGTGCCTGGGGCTAAGACCTGGTAACTGATTCTATTAACTAGTGCCCTACCTTTGTTCTGATCATATCTTTTCTATAGAACAGTTCAGCTAAATGGGTTACAGAAACTCCCTCCGTAGAAATGATAGGAACAGGCACATGACATCATTTACATTTGCAGGGCTGACATGTTAATTCCATCACCACACAATACCAGGTATCTAATCTGGGAGGAAATGCTAACACAGGCATAAGTACAGACATAGGGTAATTATGTCAAAGACAGGACTTAGAATTACACACAGCTAGCCCAAATCACATCATGACAATGCCGGCTTTCTAACGGGGGGAAGGATTGTCACAAGGAATAGAAGAATACAGGCTTTGGAATACATTTACACATTCCCTGTTCTTCCCCAGATATTAAAGACATTTGACTGGGTTATATATTACCAGGGCAGCCAAATTACACTTTTTTTAGGGGTAAATATCTGGAATTACTCTTTATTAGGTCCCCCAGCTACCACTACAGTCACAATGGGAACCATTAATGTGACGTCATAGGCCTGTCCCCCGGCAAGCCCTCACCACGCCCCTATCACGCAACTTTGCAGGCCACGGATCTCTTCACGTACAGACACGTGTGATGTCTAATGGAAAACAAAATTATTAGTAATAGTCAGCATGGATTTATGAAGGATAGATCTTGCCAAACTAATCTAATTTGATTATTTGAGGAGGTAAGTAGGAATTTAGAGCAGGGTAATGCAGTTGATGTGTTCTACTTAGATTTTTCAAAGGCTTTTGATACGGTTTCACACAAGAGGTTAGTGTACAAAATAAAGCAAATTGGACTCAGTAATATTATATGCACCTGGATTGAAAACTGGTTAAAGGACAGACAACAGAGGGTTGTCATAAATTGAACTTTTTCAGGTTGGGCAAAAGTCATGAGTGGCGTACCTCATGTATCGGTACTGGGACCCCTGCTTTTTAACTTGTTTATTAATGACCATGAGGTTGGGATCGAGAGCAAAGTCTCCATCTTTGCTGTTGATACTAAATTGTGTAAGGTAGTAGAATCAGAGCAGGGTGTAATTTCTCTTCAGAAGGACTTGGAGAGACTGGAAACGTGGGCAGGTAAATGGCAGATGAGGTTTAATACAGATAAATGTAAGGTTATGCATTTGGGAAGCAAGAATAAAAAGGCGACTTACAAATTAAATGGAGATTTATTGGGGGAATCCTTAATGGAGAAGGATTTAGGAGTGCTTGTAGACAGCAGGCTTAGCAATAGTGCCCAATGTCATGTAGTAGCTGCAAAGTCAAACAAGATCTTATCTTGCATCAAACTGGCAACGGATGGAAGGGAAGTAAACATAATTATGCCCCTTTACAAAGCATTAGTAAGACCACACCTTGAATATGGAGAACAATTTTGGTTGCGAATCCTAAGAAAAGACATTCTGGAACTAGAGAGAGTGCAGAGAAGAGCCACCAAATTAATAAAGGGGATGGACAATCTAACTTATGAGGAGAGGCTAGCTAAATTAGATTTATTTACCCTAGAAAACAGGCGTCTAAGAGGTGATATGATAACTATATACAAATATATTCGGGGACAATTCAAGGAACTTTCAAAATAACTATTCATCCCACGGGCAGTACTAGGGACTTGGGGCATCCCTTAAGGTTGGAGGAAAGGAGATTTCATCAGCAACAAAGGAAAGGGTTATTTACAGTAAGTGCAATTACAATGTGGGATTCATTACCCATGGAGACTGTGATGGCAGATACAATAGATTTGTTCAAAAAAAGGTTGGACATCTTTTTAGATAGGAAAGGTATACAGGGATATACCAAATACGTATACATGGGAAGGATGTTGATCCAGGGTGTAATCTGATTACCAATTCTTGGAGTAAAAGGAATTTATTTTTCCCTTATCATTGGATGATATGTCTCTGGGGTTTTTTGTTTACCTTCCTCTGGATCAGTAAGTAAGTATAGATATAGGATAAAGTATCTGTTGTCTAAATTTAGCACAGGTTGAACTTGATGGACGTATTTCTTTTCAACCTCATCTACTATGTAACTATGTCATGTGCCTACTATGGACGAGGCCTAATATACAGGGGAATCTCATACAATCCATAATCTCGGCTGTGCTACAGTGACACCTTGTGGCCAGTATGTAGACTGACACCATTAGAGATTGGCAAAGCTTTCGCACAAACTTGTGAGCCGAGCAAAATGTGTGGGAGCTGTGATCTGCTGGCAAAACAGCAAATTAATTATAGAACTTGTTGATTTCTGAGGATAATTTTGTCCTTACAAGTTCTGCAGGAATCGATTTTGGTAAAATAAAAGTTACAATGTTTGGAAATTCATTTTTAAAAGTCTCACCCACCTCCTGGCACCGTACCCCAAAATACCCCCCCGGCCCCCCGTCCAGCCACAGTGTCAGTATACAAGAGAAACAGACAGAAGGGAGGTTAAATTAAACTGGGTGAGTTTGTTTTACACAGACTCCAGTACTTAAAAAAAGACGGAGCATCAAATAACTTGGCATGTTTATTAAATACATCCTGCTAAGAAACATTGTGCAGGACACATCTATTACTATATATATTACTCTAGAATTACACGTGTGTGATCATTAGCCAACATAATTACAGCATATATTGTCTTTATTGCATTAATTGGTGCAACTTTCTGACACAATGCCCAATAAATACCCCCACTACATCATGCAATAACTCAGATATATAATAAATGCTGGGACGCTTTAATGTCTTCCCTTACATAGCATGAGATGAGATAACTTGTGACAGTTCTGCTTAAGCTTGGAGTTCCCCAGGATCAGAAGGACCGAGTGCACAGGGGAAAACGCCAACACAAGAATGACAATTCCCCAATACTCGACAACTGTCAGTATGCGAAGACCGATAAGAACCTCTGCCAGATGGAAGCTGAGATAGACAAGGAGAAGGCACACCATTGTGTTGGCCGCCCTTCTGTGAACCTTCAGGCTGGAACTGCCGACTGCCATGTTCTGCTCCATCTGACATGTGTGCCTACAAAGGGACCATATTATACCGATGGTGGTGCCCAGCACAATGAGGAAAGGCAGGATAATGCTTGAGATAAGAACAGAGACAACGTCCATGGTATCCTGTTTGAATTGAGCAGCATTTGAGGAGATGTTGCCTGTGAGGGCAGTTGTATCATTCTTGGGAAATAGTTTATTAAAGGCCCAGACTCCAGGGAAGCTGCAGGTGAAAGATATAACTTCTGCTACCAAGATCAGCCAAGGCAATACTGTATCAATCTTCATCTTTAACCAGGCCAAGGGACCACTCTTGAAATGTATAATCTTCACACAGTAAAACAAGCAGAGACAGGCGGTGAGCCATGAGCTGGAGAGGCCGGAGAAGATTAAGAGAAAATAGACAACGTCTGAGACATAATTCACCATGTATATCTGTGGGTACAGAAAGTTGCTGGAGATAAAGAGACCACTAAAGCAGGAGTGACCAGCATTGGATAGACCAAGGGCAAACATGGTCAGATCGCATGAGTTCAGGCGTTTCCCATTAATCCAATCCAGGGAATTCACACACACAATAAAGGCATTACTGAGTATCCCAGCAGCGATCTCGGCTGCATATATGGCCCAAAAGACATAGATGTGAGTGCCCACTTCTTCAGCCATGAGAATACAGAAGTACTGAGGATTATCTTGTTGCTGCTGTGGGACTTTGGTCCCTTTTCCCGTGTGAGAATACTCCTGGAAGAAGAGAATTAATTGCACAGAGGACGTTTCTGAACTTCTGCTGCCTCTGGGTGAAGGTATTTTAGATACACAAGAACTTGTGATGACATCAACTGGGTTTGGTCTCAGGTCCCTGACTTTGGATACATGGAAATCATGAAGATATTATCTTACAGCCAGCTGCACCTATTCTGTATGTGTGTATGCGAGGCCAAAACACCTTAAACCAAATGATTCTCCTATCGTTATCCTGTATAGACACTACATTGTAAAATCAACCAGTTTCCTTCTTTTGGTGAAATATGGCTGGGGAAAAAACACTTTTCTACAAGCGGTTAAAGTAGCTGCAGCTTTTTTGTTTGTTTTAGACATTTTTGTTCACTTCAATTTTGGAATCTTTGTAATATTATTTCCTTATTTGTTTGTAATCCTCTGATTTACCCCATTCTTCATGCGTACTGTGTATTGCACATGTAGCCCTGTGTGGTTTGGGCTATTGGGCTGCCTCCCTCCTGGCAGTAATACCTGGTTAAGAAAGGTTTGCCAGGAGTCATCATGGTTTTCCCCACACACATGCTGTGCAGTGAGTCAGTGAAGGTAGTGTCATCAGGCTCTGTTGCTGACAACCAAACTGTTTTTCAGAGCGCTGCCGGCTGAAAACATCCAATCAGCGTGGAGCAGCATCAACGTCACGGCGCCATGACGTCGGCGCCGTGACGTTGACGTCGGTGCGTCGCGGGCGATTGGCCCAGCGACGTCACTGCCCCGTCTCCCTCAGTCTTCCCCCGCCTCCCGATCACGCCCGCTGGCTCGCCTGCATGGGCATGAAATCGCGCAGATTTCAGCAGGCGAGCCTCAGCATCAGCGCGCCTCAGCCCTACTACACCCTCTATGGCCCCAGCCTTAGTCAAATAGAGAATAAGGGAAGAGCTAGAACTGCTCTCAGTGCCCGTTGGCAGGGAGTGTATGTTCAGGGCCATCCTACAGGTGTAGACCTGATGTTCTGCTGAGCACATTGCTGTGAGATGGGCAGTCTGCCATGCACAGTATTCCTGTGATTCAAGCGACTTCTTGCCTGAGACTGGAATCAATCAGGGAGAAGCTAAAGAGAGAAGTTCTGCTGCAGAGGTTCCTCCCTACAAGTCTGGGGATCTGCAAGAGATGAAGGCACTGTTGTAAGTACCACTCATGTTCCCCTCAAAAGCCTGTCCTGATATCCTCTATACCATCACGGGTAACTCAGGGCCCAATGTTGCCAGCATGTTTACCCTATACTTTAGCCAGTAACCACACTAGTATTTCCCCTAGTGTACCCGACATGAGATTGGGGGGGAATGAGGGTTATATTTGGAGGCACTACTGAGATATATTTGAGAATAACAGGACAGGCTTTCAGCAAAGCAAAGCTGACAGAGATAATGTATACTTCCAGATCAAGTGCTGAGGAGGGAGTGGAGTCTAGGGATAGTCAGGAGAATGTCCACTTGCAAAGCACACCCTAGATGGCCCTTAAGGGTGAAGTGGATCTGGAGAAAGGGCTATAGCTGTGCTAGTCACCTTGAGGCAGATAGTTGTATGATGCCTAAGGGGGTAGCCTGGGTAACTTGGGTCAGGAACTTCTGTATAGGATCTGCGCTATGTGCAGCCAACAGTAGGTGGCACCCTAAGAGCTCCAGGGATATCCGAAGTACTTCTAGCCGAGTACTTAGCCACAGAGCACTTGTATTGGTCTGCAATAGTTTGCAGTATGCTGCATAAGAAAGCGTTTTGCCTGGCCTCAGGTACACTGATGTTACACTAAGGCAGAGGTGCATACACTGCAGATACATTAGGAGAGTGTGCCCTTACCCCAACAGGAGGGTTGTGCTAAGCTGGAATACTTTATTTCAACAAGATGGCGACTGCCCAGCTCGGGAGCACCATGCGAGAGAGGATTGAACTTAAGATGGCGGATGCTATGACTGAGAGTGCACCACATGCTGCAAATGTAGAATTTACTTTCACAATGAATGGGGCTTGAAGAAGTCTTTCGGGACGAAACGCGTTGGGACATACCTGAGCTTACAGTTACCCACTTGCTGGACCATATAGACCCCTAAGAGCTGTCTGGAGCTCTGTACCCCTTCTGTGTGGTATCCCCTAGTGTATGGCCATCACTGGGGCTTACTGAGAGTGGGGACACAGTTGTTTCAGTACTACCTTTTTGGCTGTCTGTGTATACAGCTTTGTAAGTGCTTTTATTTATTCATTCATATAAAGTTTATTATCCTTTTCCTGCGTCCTTTTTCTTTTCCTGCTGGGAGTATCCTGTGACTCCAGAAGACCTCATAAGTTGCTTATTTCAACAACCAAAAAGCAAATTACTACACTGCACAATGTGAGTGGATATACCATACAGTCTAAGATCAGTATTGATATATACAATATTACACTATTTGTATATTTTCTGTTTTATATATCGGGAATATCCTGTCATCTGTGAGCCTGCAAGATATCGGGAGTATCCAGTCATCAGAGAGTCCATCGTCAGAGAGTCCATATACCATCAGGAGTATCCTGACATCGGAGAGTCCATATATCATCAGAAGTATTATCCTGACATCGGAGAGTCCATATACCATCAGGAGTATCATGTCGTCAGAGAGTCCATATACCATCAGAAGTATCCTGACATCGGAGCGCCTGCAGCACCAGTCTGGTTAAACTGATTAACCGAAATGCCTGTTTGATCTTACGAAATGTGAGTGCATTACCACCTTCTATTCGCATTGATCCCATACAGTATTACACTATTGTATTCTCTTTTCTCTTTTATATCCCTATCTGGATGTGAGTGCGCATTGGATCCCCCTTTTCTACTAAACGTTTAGAGGTTTAGAACGAACTCACCTACAACCCTTTGCGGCACCCATCAAGGAAATTCTACACCCAATATCTCGACTATTAGTATCCTTTGTTTTATATACCCACAGTATTTTTTGCGCTCGTTTCTTCTCTCCCCATTATCATTTGCAGAACCTGTGTGGGATCTGGTCGCAAAAGCCAGAGCACCGCCCTTGCAAGGGAAGTGGCGCGAAAGCAGAAGCCGCGCCCCTCTGCCTTGTGATTGGATCAGAAACAAATCTGAGTCCTGACGTGAAGCCGAGTGACCCTCCTCTAATCTCCACCAGAGGGAGGGGTAACTGCGAGGACCAACCAGAGAGCTCTACTTCGAGTAAAGGAGGAGCTGGGTGTGAACTGCTGTACTCTCAGTTTCGCAGAGCTGACGAGCAGGAGGGACCGAATGGTCGAGCCTTAATGCTGACCGGAGTAGCTACTGTGAGCAATATGGCTGCGTGCCGCATCAACCCTTTCCAGCTTCCAGGAAGCCTTCTGGAAGTCGAGGTGGAGGGCAGAGAATTCTTCCGGTGTCTGTGTCTCCAATGCAGACTACCGGGAGGGGAGCTCAGTACAACCGCAAGATGTTCGCATTGCGGGATTTATTATCTGTGGGCCGTGGAGCCATTTCTAACCGTCGCTGCCCCGCCGGCTGGCTCCCCAGCGACGTAGATGGAGATGGACAATGCCAGGACGCCTTATGTCTCAAGCCCGTGTACCCCACAGAGTGACCCGGTTCCAGAGTCGGATCCCGGGGCGGAGCCGGTGCGGCCTGAGACCCAAAAAGAAAAGGTGACTACCCAGGGAGAATGGGGATCACTGTTGATGGTGGTGCCGGAATTGGGACTGTGTCGCGTCCCTTGCCTCCAGTGAGAGTATGGAGCCCCACTGTCATTCCCCTGTGGAGATGTCCCTGCCGGCTTCGTCGGACAACGAGCTTGATAGCAGTTCCACGGTGGTGATGTGCCTACCGGCAAACCACAACAGTGGTGCTGTAAAAAGAGAGGAACCACTTACCTGTGAGATTGAGCCGCTGAGTATAGAGATTCCCCGACAGCAAGTGCTGGTATGGCCGTGGCGACTCCCAGCATGTCGGAGATGCGAACTGAGACTGCACCAGAGGACGAGAGAACCATCGCGAGCCAGCGGAGCGGTGAGATGCCAAACCCTTCTTCTGAACAGGCTACGATAGTAGACACAGTAGTTGAGGCCCAGACCGGGGCTTACGCCCATCAGAAGGATCCCGCCGAACGTCCGGTAAAGTGCCCAGTAGAGGAGGAACTTCCGGTGTGGGACCTGGATCTGCACCGGGACGCTGAGACATCGCGAGATTATGACGTCACTTCCGGTCCCATCAGCGGAACAGAACGGAAGTACCCGGCCATTTCACAAATGAGCACCAGTCTGTCCCATGAAGATATGGACAGATACATGAAGGTCATGGGATGCAGAGGAAAGAGAAGGCCGGGTGTGTCTGACCCATCTAAGACCCCCACTGGTCGAGGCATTGCAAGGACTGTGACACTTCCCCGCCATCACCGCCCAGTGCCAAGGCCTCTGCCGCTGTCCCATCTTCCTCGGGGTCCCAATCAAGCCAAGGGGGATCCAGGGATTCACAGGGTATACCCTTGAAGCATTTTGCTTTATCCAAGGACTGGGGGGATTATGTTACATCAGATGAGGGGTCGGGAAGGGAAGTTTTAAAGTATGATAAGCTTCCGGTAATGAATACTACTGTTTTCAGACATGTGGTTAGAGGGAAATCTAAGCATTCATATGTACATTCACATTCCAATGGCACGTCCGGTATATCTTCTTGTGGAGACACCTAAGAATCAGTATCTTCCTTGGGAGTAATGGATCATAATACCAAATGGGAAGGCCCCAAGCCCCTCACTGATTATCGGGACCGGGTGGGTTTGGTTCAGGACTCTGGGGTTGTTCATATTGTGTCTGTTGCTCGGGTAAAACCCTATGTACAAACCCTATGTACCTCCAGTGTCTGATAGAGTTGTCAGAAATCGCTAAAAGTCATTACTTTATTTTCACCATCCATAGAAGGGAGAATTTGAGTTTGAAATGGGTTCCACTGATTATGAGGAAGGATCAGACGAGGAAAATTGGGATATTGATAGCTCCCTAGAGGATTGGGGTCCTGAAGTATCAGATGAAAATTGATATAATCTAGAGAAGGTGTGTTATACAGACGAGACAACGAGTATTCTAAGGCTTGCCTTAAACTAGCCCGGTTACATGCTGGGTATGTGCTGGGTATGTGCTGGGTGTAACCTGTTAGTTTAAGGCAAGTTTAAGGCATTTCTGCATTGACTAATGACCCATAGGATTAACACAGCAGGGACCCCCTGCTGTTAATCTGATGGGCATTAATCAATGTTTATCAAATAACCAAGAGTAGTCACAAAAAAGATTCCCACTGATTTGCACACAGCCTAAATTACAACAGACAGTAGTAGAGGGAGCGAATTAGTCCCAGCATAGATATGATGCAGCAACCAGGGGGGATAGAAACTCAAAAATAATAACATTTTATTAATTGCTAATAACTCTTCTAAGTGAAAAAAATATACTAATAAAATCATTTAAAACCACTGAAGTATGCCTATTTTATGGACCATTCATATAATATATGCATGTGTATATCCTTGTTTCAGTGAACGCATAATGTTGTATTAAAATACGCTATAATGTATAACGATGAAGTGTCACTAATATCAAATATATTGTATGACAGCAACAAATATGTATGAATAAGGTAAGTATATGCTTGTTCACAGAACATATGAGCAAGAACAAACCATCACAGAAACTGTTATTGGTGACAACTCAAAGTAAGGTAAATGTGGTCAGGTAATCTGTAATATACACACAGGTACTCCCTATGAGTTAAATAGGGTGTATACATGCAAAGTAAGACGTCATGTAAACAGTGACTTCCTCAAAGTCGTGTTTACCCTAATGTATCAGTGAGTTACAGATCACATAGCATTGTGTTCCCAAACTGCAACCAGTAGTAACGGAACCGACACAAATGTTACTGTCACATACAATATGTGCGCTTGCATGTAAGCGGGCTGAACCTGTATCTAGTAAATGGTTATTGCAGCCATACAGGGGGTTAATACCCTTATTGCACATAAATCACTATATTATGTACGTTCTGTGATTGGGGTAGCTTAGTACAAGTAGAGCTACATATTAATCCCTATGGGTAGCAGAATTCATAAAACCGTTTGTCCGGCGTCTGCTTTAGGTTTTGCCTGGCATACTACTCCGAACCGGCTGACGTCATCAATCAGTGCGTCGCCAAACAACCCGACGATCGTTTCGCGCCGTTACCCGGCGCTTCTTCAAGGGGGAGGAGTGTACATGCACTCCCATTGATAGAGTTTTTATGCCCCTCCTGGGGGCGGGCTTGGGGGTGTATTAGTTACCATTTGGACATCCCTATTAGTTAAATCCCACTGTTTTCTGAACTTAATCAGAAAATAGATACACAGCATTCAATTCAATGTTGTGTTACATATAATGAATCGTGCATGCCCAAAGCCATTGTTAGGCATCTCTCTACACTAACATGAGAGTCCCAGCGATATATCAATCAGTACTTATATAGCAACAATTACAGCAGCATAAAGTAACAGAACAGATGTAATTACATATCAAAAGCACCTAGATCAGGTTCCTTCACGAAGGGCTCCCGCACACTCAGCTTATCTCCCCCCCCCCCCCCCGTGGCAGAAATAGCATTGACCTTCTCTAGATCAGTCCCCAGGTCCTATAACTTAGACCTTGAATCAGAGTAAACTATGAGCAGAGGCTTCTGTAGGTCACAGATACCGATCTCCTGTTCCAATCGTTCAGTGAGGAGATTACCATCATGTCTGGCAGTTTTCATGGCATCGTCAGGGTTGGATAGTCACTAATTGGTTCTAGCTCCACCTTCCTGGTACTGTTTGTTCAGGGTTTCTCATTGTCACAACTGTACAGACACTTCTTCGAGGTCCATGGATTCTGCCTCGGGAGATTCAGCTGTTCCTCGGATGAATCTTCCCTTCGCTCTAGGCTGCAGGACACTTTGGCCCCATTTTGATGTCGCTGGGTCATCTGCAGATTGTCTTCAATTTCCTTGGTAAG
>WSYH01007212.1:0-34062 GCA_036426205.1 Ascaphus truei
TCTGTGCATGGAGAATTAGTAGTACTGAGAAATGCTGCTAAAACAAGCCCTTAGACATTCCTGCAACAACAGATTACCATATTGAATGATGTACAGTACTAGTCTGTTCAGGAAAGGGCAAATGATACATTGAATAGTGTTGCTGATTCCCAGAATCCTGTTGCTTCTCCTTGTTCTGTGACTGTTATGAGATGAGATCAAGGCTGAGAAGTTAAAATCACATTTTGTACGTATTTGCTGAGCATTAATTCACCATGTGCAAGGTATTTCCTTTTACTAATGTAGGTGAGATTGGTATATTTGAAGCAGTATTTACAAACTAAATTCCCTGTCATGATGACATCCGGTGGTTCTCCAAATGTTCTCTTCTTAATTGTAGTGTCATATTGGTCTCGAAAAGGTTTTAATCCCTCAGCATATAATTCATTAGTTTGAATAATGAGTGGCTTGTTTTGGTAAATATGACTTTTATATACAGCTAAACCCCGTTATAACGCGGTCCTCGGGGTCCACCCCGAGACCACCGCGTTACTAACGGGGTCGCGCTAATTTAAAAAAAAAATGGCCGCCGCATCAGTGCATATTTTCCCCGCGTGACAGGAAATGGGAGGGGGGATTCCCCTCCGGCTTCAGCTTCCCCTGTCACCGCGGGACAGGAGATGGGAGGGGGGATTCCCCTCCGGCTTCAGCTTCCCCTGTCACCGCGGGACAGGAGATGGGAGGGGGGATTCCCCTCCGGCTTCAGCTTCCCCTGTCACCGCGGGACAGGAGATGGGAGGGGGGATTCACACTGCACACACCTGCAACACTGCACACACACACTGCTCATCCATGCTCACACTTGCACACCCTGACCACACTGCTCATTGCTCACACTGCACACACATGACTCATTGCCACACGTGCAACACACACTGCTCATTTGCACACACTGACACAGCTGACACACCACTGCCACACAACTGCACACTGCACACACACTGCTCATTGCCCTACTGCACACACCACTGTCCACTGACACACACTGCACACTGCACACACCCTGCTCATGCGTCACACTTCACACACTGGCTCATCGGCCGAACAGCATGCACACAGGTTTTTTTTTTGTTTTTTCTGCACACACATGACACACAATGCTTCCTTGCTCACACTGACACACGCACCCACATTCACTCATGCACACACTGCACACACTGCACCACTCACACTGCACACACATGCTCATTGCAACTCACCACTGCACACACTACATCACACCGACACACTGCACCACACGCACACTTGCACACACACTGCTCATTGCTCAACTGCACTGACACACACACATGACAACCACACTATGCCACAGCACACTGACCCACTCTCGCTCATCCACTGCACACCAACACTGCTCACATGACACACCTGCACACTGCACACACACTGCTACATGCTTCACACTGCACACACTGAACCACGCAACTACACCGCACACTGCACACAACTGCTCACATGACACACACTACCACACACACACACAACACCACACACACAAACACAACACACACACACACACACACACACACCACAACAAACACCACACACACACACACACACACACCAAACACACACACACAACAACACTACACCCATATACATAATCACGCCTACGCTTGGCTGCAGGGGGGGTGGTGCTGGCGGTGAGGGGGATGATGCCTGCAGGGCCCCCTGGATGCTCGGGGGCGGTGGGATGGCCGGTGCAGCGTGGGGGGGCATGGGGGGGGGGGCAGGACGACCCGCGCTACGGCAGGGCCAGGGGGCCCTGTATTGCGGGCGCGAGGCCCTGCTGTCGGCGGGGGGGGAGCCGAACCGGAGGGGAATCCCCCCTCCCATCTCCTTGTCACCCGCGGTGACAGGGGAAGCTGAAGCGGAGGGGCCTCCCCCCTCCCCATCTCCTTCCCGCTGGTGACAGGGAAGCTGAAGCCGGAGGGGAATCCCCCCTCCCATCTCTGTGACCCCGGTGACAGGGAAGCTGAGCCGGAGCAGGAATCCCCCCTCATTTCCTGTCACGCGGGGAAAATTGCACTGATGCGGCGGCCATTTTTTTTTTAAATATCGGGCGACCCCCCGTTAGGTAACGCTGGTGGTCTCGGTGGACCCCGATGACCGCGTTATAACGGGTTTAGCGTATATAAAGTCATATTTACCAAACGAAGCCACTACATTTTCAAACTAATGAATTATATGACTGAGGGATTAAACCTTTTCGAGACCATATACACTACAATTAAACATAAGACACACCAAAAGAGAACATTGGAGACACGGATATCATGACAGGGAATTTAGTTTGTAAAATACTAGCTCAAATACCAATCTCACCTACATTAGTAAAAGGAAATACCTTGCACATGGTGAATTAACTCTTCAGCAAATACGTACAAATGTGATTTTTAACTTCTCAGGCCTGATCTCAATCTCATACACATCACAGAACAAGGAGAAGCAACAGGATTCTTGGGAATCGGCAACACTATCAATGTCCCTTTGCCCTCATTCTGAACAGACTAGTACTGTACATCATTCAATATGGATAATCTGTTTTACAGGAATGTCTAAGGTGGCTTGTTTTAGCAGCATTCTCAGATACTACTATCTCATGCACGAATTCGAAGTAAATCATTTTAATTCTCACTTTTAAATGCTATAAAACACACAGATCAGTTCCTCAATAGTAATATCAGTTCATGCGAAGTTCGGTCTTCCAAAATCTGACAAAAAGCTTATAATAAGCTTTCGATATACACATAATTTCTTGCTGCCGAAAACATCTGACATTACTACCTTGTAAAGGCCAACCATTGAAGAATGCTAGCGAATTCCCAGTAACCAGACTAGAAGAACGTCAAAATATCCAATGGAGAAGAAGAGGCAGCTGTTAGAGAGGAATCCATGAGGAAAGGGAGAGCACAGATTCACTTCAATTGCATTATTGGGGATGTTATATATTTCAAATATGAGAAGTATTTTAATTGTCTAGACAGTGGCTCGCTAAATCATACAAATGTAGGAGGGGTGGGGTGCGGGGAGGTTGGGATCTTGCCATCGCAAAACAAAACTATTAAGGTTGAGGGGGATCTTACTGGATGAGTGGGTGCGTGTGGGACCCAAACCTCCCCTGTGTACACACGAGTTCTTTATGCTCATCAGTTCCATAATGGAACAGTGGATACGAGCTGAGAAGTGATGTCAGTTCTTCTGCTCTTTTAGACGTGAGAACTCTAAGTTGATGCAAATCCACTATTCGAACGTGAAGATGTCAGCTGTTGGTTTACCTAGGACAGAATTTTTCTTAAACAGAAATAAACGTGTGTGTGTGTGTTGTGGTGTGTGTGTGTGTGTGTGGTGTGTGTGTGTGTGTTGTGTGTGTTTTGTACACGTACACCAACACAATATATCTAATATTCTCGAACATGCTGCATGAGGAATGTGGCAAAGATCTGGAAATATATTAGTTCTTATCCCATACTGTTTTACCTATAGATTAGTCAGAGAACTAGAACCACAAAAATAGAACTGTTTAACTTACTTCTCCTCGTCACCATACCAGTCTTCATATCCAAAGAAAGAAAAAACGATGCTAAAGCACCCCACTTACAGTAACGTAACTCAACTAGTACTAATAGTGCTAAGTAGGCAGAAGGTTTAGAAATACTGTTTGAAGCCATCTGAACAGAAGCAACCGGAGTTCCCTTTACTCACTGATGTTTTTAATAGCATTTTTTAATCTTTTTTGGCATCTCTTTGCTTCTAGAAAGCCCAGGATAATAATTAACTTGGCTTCATCAGGCCGAAGTATAAATCTTTTTTACAGCTAGTTCTCTAGGTTGTTTTAGTTACAGCTCTCGCACGAGGCTTCACAATACGCTGCATGTTGTGCATGATGGACACAACTGAAGTATACACTGTCTTCTCTGGGGGACATTACTGTCTTCCTCTCCCAGTGTATTTACTGCAACTTGGAAGAGGCGTTCTGTGGGCAGGCATAAAAGGACAAAAAGGAGGACCGAGTTTTATTATTTATCAGTGTTCGTGTGTGACTGAGACCATTAGAAATCAGACTCGTGATGGGAGGGTGAATGAACGCCCGGGATTTCCATTCATCGCAGTGTGTGTGCAGTGTGCAGTGTGTGTGCAGTGTGCAGTGTGTGTGCAGTGTGCAGTGTGTGTGCAGTGTGAGCAATGAGCAGTGTGTGTGCAGTGAGTGTGTGCAGTGTGTGCAGTGTGTGCAGTGTGCAAAAAAAAAAAATTTAAAAAAAAAAATTTTTTAGATTTTTTTTTTTTTTTTTTTAAACGGGAGCCACGGGAAAACCGCGTTATAACCGAATCGCGGTATAGCGAGGCGCGTTATAACGGGATTTAGCTGTATATTGTATTGTATTGTATGTCTTTATTTATATAGCACCATTAATGTACATAGCGCTTCACAGTAGTAATACATGTGGTAATCAAATAAATAACAGATAATATAAATAACAGATCATGGGAATAAGTGCTTTAGACATAAAAGTAACATTTAGGAAGAGGAGTCCCTGCCCCGAGGAGCTTACTGTCTAATTGTTAGGTAGGGAGAACGTACAGAGACAGTAGGAGGGAGTTCTGGTAAGTGCGTCTGCAGGGGGCCAAGCTTTATGTATCATGTGTTCAGAATATCCACAGTATATATATATACATATGTAACGGTTTTTCTGGACCCCTCCTGACCCACCCAATCTCAGATTGGCCCCTGTGGTCTAACCGGTCCCCATTACATGGTTGTGTCTGGTGGTGCACCTGTTGGCTACAGAACTCCTGAGTGTCCCGCATGATGTTGTTATGGGGATATAAGCAAGACAGGCGCTGAGGTAGTGTGCTGTGAGTCCTACCTATATCCAATGCCGCGCTTCCACCTCATCAGGATCTCTGTGTCCGTAGGGAGATGGTTCTGATGAGGAACTCCTTCCAGGTGCCTTCCTCTGCTGAGTAACTTCACACTCACACATGAGGGTTTTGATGAATAAGGGCATCTTTATTGTCAGGGTAGGCAACTGCCCCTCGCAGCAGTCAGCTCAGCCGCTCATTCTTTTACAGCACTCTCCTTCAGAAGAATCTGCCCTCCCAATGGAGTTGGATCACCTCTCCCCTCAGGGAGATCACCACCTGTGCCAGGTCCCTGGACACAGTGTAGACACTCTCTTTGTGCCTGTCAGCCTTACGGCTGCAGACCTTAAACTGCTTAAACACTTGAACTTGAACACACTCCTTGAACACTCAGTCAAGAACCACTAACTTTAGGCAGTTCTGTGTCTTATATAACTTAGGGAAAAGCCACATCTCTGATGTCACTAACAGTGGACTCAGAGCATGTCGCCACTCCCCATGAATACATATGACACCTCACCAGGGTGTGAGGGCAAACCTCCATGATTGATGCTGGCAATCCTTTATACTTACCAGGTTTACTGCCAGCATGAGAGAGAACTGTATACCATTTTTAAACATGGCTACACATACATACATACATACATACATACACACAAACACACACACACACAATATTTATTTGTAAGTACTATCTCTCTCTCTCATATTCTGGCTTTATTTTTGTTAAATAAATCATGACGCGTGTAATATGTCATGTGTTGTTGTTCATCTGAGGTTGTATTTACCTAATTTTTAGACCTGCTAAAGAACAGATGATTGTTATTATGTCCTGATATGTAAAACCTTAGAATTCAAAGAGTGTGTACTTTCTGTTTCACACAACTGTATACACACACTTTTTTTGACGATCCCTAGAGATCCAATATACCGGCCCAGCACGAGGGATAATCACATACATTTGGTTTATTGGGTCCAAAAAATATATATGTGTATGTGTATAATATATATATATATATATATATATATATATATATATATATATATATCCAATCTTGTGGTACTGAGCCTGTGGAAATGGAGTCCTTGAATATTAAATATAATGGTTTTGCTATTACTGAGCTTAACTCCTTGAGAACTCTTGGATGTATGCCATCGGGGCCAGGTGCCTTATTTACTTTAATTTTTTCAAGTCGCTTATGAACTTCTTCCTCAGTTAAACAATTGTTCATTAATATGAAGGTTGTGGCTTCCTCCTGCGACACTACTATTGAATTTGATTCTTCCCTGGTAAACACAGAGGCAAAGAATTTGTTTAATTCCTCAGGTTTTTCCTTATCCCCAATAATCTGCCTACCCATCTCACACTGAAAGGGTCCTATATTTTCTTTTCTCATTTTTTTGTTATTAAGGTACTTAAAGAACTTTTTTGGGTTGACCTTACTTTCTATTGCAATCCTTTTTTCATTAGCCATTTTTGCTAATTTGATTGCCCTTTTGCAATTTTTGTTACATTCCTTATAATTCTGATACGATGTCTCCGTCCCTTCTGACTTAAAGAATCTAAACGCCTTCCTCTTCTTGTCCATTTCCTCCCCTACCTGTTTATTTAGCCACATTGGTTTTGACTTATTTCTTTTATACTTATTACCCAAGGGTAAAAAAATCTTAAAATCGATATTCTATGAGATTAAAAAACACGTGTGCCTATGTACAAAGATTATATTTACATGTTGTTTGGTGCTACAAAATGTTTGTTTTAAGAAGTACTACAATCCTTATTAAACTGTGTCGTTATGTTGCTTCATACAGTATACCCGCGGTGCTCTAACTGGGGGGTGGCGAGATTTTGCCTGGGGGGGGCGCGAGCCGTTGCAGGGGCCCCGCACTCTTCCCCAAGGAATTTAATTTAATGCCGGGGATAGCGTGAGACCCCTGCAACGGTATACTTACCGGGATTCAGACACTCTGTGACGTGCCGCCATGGCAACCTGGCGTCAAATGACGTGACCCCGAGCGTCATTTGACGCAGCTTTAAGGTAGGGGGGGGGCGCCATCACCGAGGCAGGGAAGACAGGGGGGCGCGACTGGAAAAGATTGCGCTCCCCTGCAGTATATGATGCATAGTTCGATATTTAAAATACATTGACACATTGTCTCATGTAGTGTTGGACCGGGTAGTACTTTTTTTTTTTTTTTAAACGGGTAACGGGTACCCGGCCAAAATCAATTGTTCTACCCCGCCGGGTACCACTTACCTGCAGGATGAAAGAAGACCGCGGCGACATCTATGAAGAGCAGCAGAGGTCTTGTGGCGGTGTCGGCATCCGAAGTGTCTTCAGCCGGCGTGGGAGAGTAGCAGGAATCCATTACACAACACGTTAGCAGTGTGAGCCGGGGAACCATGTTACCGGAGCAGGAGCGTTCCTATTGGACAGCTGGCTGTACAATAGGAACGCTCCTGCTCCGGTCACGTGGTTCCCTGGTTCAAACTGCTAATTCCCGCTACTCGGTACATCACTAGTCCCATGTTGAATACCTGATTGATACAATTTAAATGAAAACTGAATTCTCTCTAATTTTGTTTGAGGAAGCTAGTATTGATAAATATAAATTATAGGTGTAACACACACACACACATCGCTCGCGTGTGTGTGTTTATATATACACATACACACACACATACACACACACACACAGTACTGTGAAAATATTTTATTTTGATAACGTATATGAAGACACATCCGTGCTGTGTCAAATACATTTCTGGCTGATACATAGCAATTTAATTCTGTGCTCGCAATATACTCTGACTTTTTATGATTTACACTAAGGTTGATGGAATAGAAATTGAAGGCGCTAACTGAATAGGTCTACAATGATAGAGGTAGAACTTGATCACAATATATATAGAGTGATTTCTGCTGCTTAGGTAAATGAAAGGGAATATTCAATTCCCATTAAACAAATTAGAATAGAAAAAACATACCCTAGCGCATGGAATGGTATCATAAATAAGAACTACTGTTCTCTAGAGGTTAAAAAAAGTATTCCAAGAAAGCCCGCAAAAGGAAGAGTGCATAATTTCAAAAAGATTTAATCTAATAAAAGACAATAATAAAAACAATCAAAAAGTATACTCGTAAGGTATATCCCAGCTGGGTACAAGCTTGACCAAAAAATTATGAATATCCAAAAACAATAAAAATAACCTAGCATGGATCTCTGAACAGCCGTGACCCTCTTAATGCATCATAGAAGGATAGGAAAAGAGTAACTTTCCAAATGCTAGATTATGCTGTGTAGCAAAGATGCACGCAGGTTTATAATACATGTAAAACAACCCTTCATGTATAGCTGTTCAAATAGACATACTAATTACATATACAGAGGTTGAACATACCACCCCTGACTTGCAAAATGGTTGGTTGCTGTAATATGCGTGATATCCGCCCTTCTCTTATATGGAGATGGCTTGATAGTGTTTTAGATTTAGACTTCTTCCACACGGCTCCAGACGGGGTGCAGTACTCACGACACCACTACAGTACCTGCAAGACCACACACCCAAGGAGGAGCACATCGACACTGTGGGATTTACTCTGTTCCTATCCTTCTACGATGCATTAAGAGGGTCACGGCTGTTCAGAGATCCATGCTAGGTTATTTTTTATTGTTTTTGGTTATTCATCATTTTTTGGTCAAGCTTGTACCCAGCTGGGATATACCTTATGAGTATACGTTTTGATTGTTTTTATTATTGTCTTTTATTAGATAAATCTTTTTGCAATTATACACTCTTCCTTTTGCGGGCTTTCTTGGAATACATTTAACCTCTAGAGAACAGTAGTTCTTATTTATGATACCATTCCATGCTCTAGGGTATATGTTTTTTCTATTCTACACCAAGGTTGAACTTCGTAGATGATTTTGACACAGGTTAGACCAGCGGTGCGGAAACTGGGGGGGGGGGTGAGACTTTATTGGGGGGGCGGCGGTTACAGAGGCTCCGCGCTAAGAGCACGAGTCCTCTGTAAATGTACTCACCAGCTTCTTGTGCATGAGTCTCCATGGCAACGCAGCGGAAATGACACTGGGGGTCACGTGATGTGACATCACGACCCTGCAGCGTAACTTGATGCTTCGTTGAAGGTAAGGGGGGGCGCGATCGAGCAGAAGATTAGGTAGGGGGGTGGAGTGCAAGAAGTTTGCGCACCCCTGGGTTAGACTATTGTTTTGGCGCACTATTTTTTTTCAGTACATACCAGTTGCATACAATGTGCATAATATGCACCCCATTTGTTTGCGCCAAGAGGGAACCCTAAACTTCACATTCTGCATTGCTACCATGCCTTAACCCAGAATATTATTTTAAAGCAGCAATCCCCCTTAACGACCCACTCTTTATTTACAGGATTTGAACTGTGGGGTCCACCAAAGCTGAACAGCGCTATTTTCAGGTCGGGGAGCTCTCAGTTCCGAGATACTTATGAGTGAAGTTGCCTCTATTTACTGATTTTCATAGGTGATTTAAAGGGACATCCAATAGGAAGCTACAACCGATGATGTTGCAGCTTCCTATTGGTCTGCGATTTGGCAGCCCTTTGTTTTACCCTGGAGGGAGATTTAAACCCTGTAACTTCACCTGTAAGTATCTTGGGAAACAGGGGGCCCAAAGAAAGAGTAGTAGGGATTGAGACTTTACATTTGTATTTAAACGTATTAATATTCAAATGGTCTTTTATGACAAAATCATATACACATATTTAAACATTCTTCAAGCCCGAGTTTGGCCCAGTTTATAATCTGTAAAAGTGTCTACATTTTAGATATTAGCAAAACACTTTGCAACTTGTAGAAATACTTCACCAGCTGCCCAGTGAAAGCACTTGTAAAATGGTTGGTGTTATCAGGAATACTGATTTTGTTTTTGTTTTTGCTTCATGTAGAAACTTCAGCATTTGCAGGAAGAAAAAAACAGAGAAATCGAAAGTCTACGTAACACAATTAGGGATTTAGAGCGACAAAGCACCAGCGGACAGGATTCTCGTTTAAAGCGGAGACGATTTTGAAGATGGTTGTAAGCATAAATAGAAACAGATATACGTTTGTTTAACCCCACATTAATGCTACTAAAAAAACAGAGTGTGTGTGTAAGATTTTATTATGCTTGTTTTGAAATATTAGACTTGTTCACATGCCTGTTGGTACTCATTACTACATTCATGCTTCTTAGCACTGCCATACAAGATTGTTCAGGTTAAGTAGGAGTCAGTTTCCCTATAAACCATCATTGATTATGACATATGCTGTCAAAGCAACCCATCAACATAAAACAGGTTTCTAATATCTCACGCATAAACACATTACAAATAACTACACAAAGGCTCAGTTATATTATCAAACAAAACAATTAGTACAAGTAGTAGACTATGAATGCATATGAAAATGTACTAAGAGAAAACAAAATGGAAATTGTTAATATAGTGGTTGTAATCTTTGGTATGTGGGAAAGAACATTTAGATAAAACATTCTAGTTATAACACTGTACTGATTTTTATGAAAATAAAACAATAGTACAAAGATGTTTGTCTATTTTAATGAATTAAAGTTAAGTAGTTGAATTTCTTCTCAAGTCCTTCACCTATTCGTTATTGCCAAATATCAGACAGAAGCCCCCATTTAGTAGTTTATGCTTCTGCCATCATTAATGCAAACAGAATATTAGGAGATGAACCAGAGAGGTACTGTACGTAAGCTGCATGTCACTGATGTAAAGATAGCATAATGCTCAGGCCTGCTATGTTAAACTATTTAATGCTTGAGGGAGAAGCAACCAACTGTTTCACACTTTGTTGCTAGGCTCTCCAGCAGAAAATATGTTAACTAAACTGATGTTACATGACAGAAATACCACACTTAAAACGTATGCATTTTTCCAGATGACTACATTGCCATATGTACTAAACAATTTTATGCCATAAGACACCTTGCGGCCGTGAAAGATACTTTACAGGTTATTGACCTGAATGAGCTGTTAGGTGTCCTCCAGTACTGGAAGGTGCATTATGGCAGAAGACTGCTTGGTAAATATGAACGCGTGTCTTAGCAGATCAATCATGGTAATATAGTTTTAACTCTGGCAATGCATACTAGGGATACTGAACAGTAAACCTCTTAACGGTTTAGATTAAGAATTTACACAGTCAGTTCCTTTCATTGTCAGTCTCCTGTCTCTGTTGGTCACTGTCAAGCGACAGCAGATTCTGGACCTGTGGGTATTTCGTCATCAGTCAAGCCTGCTGGATGTCATGCAGCTGAAGGCACACGTCACTGTCAGGACTCGGGAAGATTGTCCGACCGCTGCTCGTGTCACCTACATGAAGCTGGGAGGACCCCCTTACACTGTCAGGTGATATCATTTTTTGATGTCTCAAATGACAGCTGTCGGCAGTGTCAGCATCAGCTGTTAGTGACTATCCCTGCCTCCTCTTCCCAGTCTCATAGGTACTGCTTTTTACAACTTTTAATCTTTTTTCAAGGCTTTCTATCTAGTGCAGCAATATCTGCTTCTCTTTGTGGGACAAAAATAACCTCCCTCTGAGGTACAGTTTCCACAACCCTTGGTCCCAGACCATGACGACCTGCAACCCGGCTGTGGTGATTACGAGAATGTGGTCGTAACACTTGACCAGATTGACGATTTTGATCTTCTACCACTTGGTCTTCATTGTGGTGATGCCCGTGCCCATGACCCCTTTGCTGATTAGGAGCCTGTCTGTTATCTATCACAATATCTCCCTCCTGTTGCTGATGCCTGTGCTTATTTTGATTCTGTCTGTGATGATTTTTGCGTTGGCTGGGTTTCTCAATTGGCTCTTCAACTGGCTTGTCCTCCGTTGGCTGGTCCTCAGGTTTGATTTTGCATATGTCCTCAACAACTGGGGTCTAAAGGAATGGAGATTATTCACGGAGATTAATAAGGTTATTAATAATAAAAAAAAAATGTTTACACAGCAGAGATATCCTTAGTGATAAAGCAATGCTTTTCAGGTACTACTTGAATTTTTAGTATTAGTATTTTTATAAAAATGTTGTAAAGGTGCAGTTCCACCCTGGGTTGTTTTGATTTCTTTTTGGGGGTCTCCAAAAAGTGCTACAGGAAGCATCACATCGCTGAACAAATTGGTGGTTAAAAATCTTTGATGCACAGGAGCCAATAGGAAGCCGCAATGTCATCTGTTGCAGCTTCCTATTGGCCCACGGGAGGTTTAAGAATCATGGCCGCACCTACAAAGGTAAGCTTCTCAGGAAGCAGAGGGAGGGAGCTGGAATTAACCTTGTTTAGCTCCAAGGATCACCTGCTTCAAACCTATTAACAAAAATGTTACCCCTTAATAAAAGTTTTAAGTAATAAAAATGGCAATTTTCTACAGAAAAATTCACTTCTGCAGGCTCACATTACACAGGTCTCTTAGTTTCCAGTTAAAAGCTAGAAATGTTCCTAATTCCTGGGGCTAAGGAAATATAACAGTTCCAAATATGCAATCTCACAAGAACCTCTTTAGTCACAGGAAAGCATTGTTACAAATATTTTCAAATGTGTTATGCTTTGGTAATTTACTATATCTATATTAAGTAATAGACAGCAAAAGTATTCATTCCTATAGAGAAAATGCCAGATATTTCCTAGACAAATATAGGTTATCAGGGATTACACTTTGAAAATGCAAGATTTTTCATATATGATAGATATAAATCTATTTATCTATATATCTAGGAACATACATAGTGTACATACATATAGTAGACATCATGGCTACCATTTGAAGTCTGTATTTAATGTGTCTGTATGAAAATGCAGAAAGTTAACAAAATACCTCATTTTTACAGCTCCCACATTTGTTTTCACAGTATGCAATCTTAATTGCTTCCTCCACGTATGGGAAACTCAAAAACGTGTAAGGTAACTCGAGGTGTTGTACCAAGCGTCCACACCTTAAAAGAAAAAACAAAATGAATAAATAAGAACCGAATTACAACATTTTTACATAAGGAGATACTGGCATCACCTGTTGAGGTATCACAGGAAGTTGGGGGTCCCCAAAGCTAAAATGAACGCAGTTCAGCCCCGGAGACCCCCTACTTCCCACCTAGGGGCAGAAACTTTTTTTATTTTATTTTTAAAGGAAATACTCTTCATTATCAAACACAATTTACTTATTGCCTCCAATAATACTTTTTTTTATTATTACATGCCACCTTTTGTGACAAACGAAAGCATTGGAAATACTAAAGGTGGTATGCATCAAAGTTGTCATCTGCAGTGGGACGGGCGTGGGGGGAGAGAGTACATGCTGCGTACACAAACTATTTTGAATTGCAATAATAGGTTAAAACTAAAACAACAAAAAGCTAAAAAAACAAAAAGTAGATATAGGTACAGATGTCTTTGACAAACTCAAATTACTATAGTTTGGTCTTAATACAAACCTATCATAAATGAAAAAATCATCCTTGTTTCCTTTCAGTAGGCTCCAGACATCAGGCTGGTTTTCATGTTGTTGATACACTGGAATGTGCGCAGAGACCTTAGATTTTAGAAGGTCATATTTTACTTGAGAATGCTTTCCCTGGTGATTAACCACAACATAGGATATGTTCACCAAGCCTTCGTTCTCCAGTTTCAACCGCAGATCCTCCAATCTAAAAGATGAACATTTACAATTACTCATATTGGGGCCCCATTAAGCCATTACTGTGGTATGTTATTTGAATACATTTGGCGAGCAACAGAATGTCATTTATAATAGTTCTAGAACACACTGGTACTAATACAACTTTACTCACAGGAGAAAAAAAAATGATGTAGATGTCTTTTACCAGTTTAAGTATGGAGGAAACCTACAGTATTTATTCACTGCCTTAATCCCATTAATATATAAATTTCCTGCCCTTTTACTTATGTAATTGAAGTTCAGTTGGGATATGGTTCCTGTCTAAATTGGTGCAATATTTAGAAACTAAATTAATCAACATTACAAATACATTGACATAAAATAGAAAACACATAGGGGTCTATATTTCAAGTCAAAAGTGGAGCAATACTGGGGGGGGGGGGAGAGGAGGGGAACTACACAAGATGTGTCAAAGAAAAAAAAAACCTATGGATTTCAATGGGACTTTTTTCTTTGTTCCACACAGTGCAGTTATTTTGCCCCAGAATGGCTCCCACTTTTGGCTAGATACATATGCCCCATACACATACAGTGATAACTGGATGTCAAACTTTTGAAAAGGTCTTCAACAGCTAACAAAAAAAAAAAAATCGAAATGTCTACATAAATAACGGGGGAAAAATAGACACACACACACACACCACACACCACACACCTTACTGCTGATCGATTAAAAAGGATTTTCGGCCTCATAAAGCTTTGGCCTGAAAGCAGCATGTTCTAAGTCAGGGAAGCGCAAACTTTTCCTGCTCCGCCCCCGTCTGCCTGCTCCGGAATCCCCCCCCCCCTAATCCTACCTGTCAGCTGCGTCAAATGACGCTCTGGGGTCATGTGACGTCAGGTCATGTAACCGTGGCGTGGCATCATTTGACGCCTGTGATGTCATGTCACATGACCTGCGGCCATGTTTGAATCCCGGTAAGTTTGATTGTTGCAGAGGACTCACGCAATCCCCCGGCATTTAATTGAAAGGCCTGGGGGAAGAGCACAGGACCTCTGCAACCGCCCGCGACCCCCAGAAAAATCTACAGCCCCCCAGTTTGCTCACCCGTTCTTAGTGACTCACTTTAAAGCAGCAGTCCAAGCTGTGTTTTTTATTTTTTATTTATTGTTTCCCCCTTTAATACATGCATCAATACAATCCACACATTGATAAATAATTAACTAAGTTGCCGACTGATCCGTTCTCCTGTGATCGACAGGCAAAGATTCAGCTTGGGTGTTCACTAAATGGCTGTAGGAGTATTCAGCAGTCAGTGGAATGCATTTGCATATTAATATGACAAAATTCTGTGGTGAAGATCATGTGACCAGGCTAGATACAATTGGTGCACTGCTAGAGAGAGGGAAGGACTCAAAAAGGGGTGTGCCAGAGCCTGTTTCAGAAGAGGAAGGGGGTGTGACTTTGTAAATGGTTGAAACAAAAAAAGCTTGTTACATAATACATTAAAAATGTCATTCATAGTTGTTTATAAAAAAATACTACAAGTAGGTTCTCATAGTACATAACTGATGTATTAAAAAACACACACATGTAGGATATTGCTTGGTCTGCAGCTTTAAGGCAGCAGGATGGAAGAAGGTTGTTGCAAATAAATGAAAAGAAGAAAGCCAAACCTGGAAGCCTGCAGCAGGCATAAATATCAGCTGGCCTGAAGAAGTGCCACAACCGTCACCGAACCAGCCGATGTGAGCATTGGGCTGTCATCGCCTATGCTCCAGTCTGGTGGCTCCTTACATCGGGAGCCTTGACCCTGGCTCTCCGCCCCTCCCCTAGGAAGGAGACAGAGAGCCAGGACAAGACCAAAGCCCTTCCACATGGTTGGACTTCACCTACAAGAGAAATAGAGGGTAAATATTGTCATGCTTGAGTTAATAAAATAACATTTATACATGGAGACATGAGTTGAAACATGGAGGGGGGGGAGGGCAGAAAAAAAATCTGTTTAGAGTAATCTTTCCCAAGTGAAGTAAAATATTACAATTAAGAGTAACGTATAGATACCAATGTAACGCATTTGACTAACATACATATTGTGGGTGTCTAGTCCTAACTTTTCAAATATAATTCGAGAACAAAAAAAATACTGTCCACTGCTGTGTAGTTCAGGCGTGGGCAACTCAGCCCTCAAGGGCCAACAACAGGTCAGGTTTTCAGGATATCCCTGCTTTGTCTCAGGTTGAAGTTCAGTCTTTGACTGTGCCATCTGTGCTGAAGCAGAGATATCCGGAAACCCTGACCTGTTGGTGGCCCTTGAGGACTGGAGTTGCCCACGCCTGGTTTAGTTGCATCTCATGTTGTTTACATGTCAAGGCTAGTAGATAAAAACAAAACTGATCCTTTAAAGTGTTATGAATAGCAAAGCTGCAAGTTCTCTTGCACAAGATCCTTAATACAAGCACAACACTGTTGAACATTAGGCTCCCTGTTCATTATACTGACAAGCAGAGTTATTGGTGTATCAATTTCTAGTCAAGTAAATTGAAGTCAATGCACAGTTTACTGTTAACTCTGTGTTCACTGACTTCTCACCATGTTGACAAATCCACTCGCCCGGGGCGAGTAGATTTTATGAGCTGGCTAGGCGGCGGCAGGACCGACTCAAGACGGGTGCGGAAGAAGACGCTGGCAGCGAGAGAAGACGATCGCCATGTCAGCAGGAGGCATTACATGGCGAGAAGCCGGCAGCGGAAGCAGGAGGGTATTCATATCCATGTGAGCAGCAGGAGAAAAGCTGGCTGTGGACCGACCCAGAAGTTTTCAGTGAAGTCACTGAAGACATCCCGGTTGGACCGCAAGGCACATCCCTACCTGGCTTTTCTCCTGCTGCTCACATGGATATGTATACTCTCCTGCCACTGCCCGCCATCTAACGCCTCCTGCTGCTCTGCTGATCGTCTTCTCCCGCCGACAGCTTCTTCTTCCGCTAACATATTGAGTCAGTCCAGCCGCCACCTCACAAAATCCACTCGCTCAAAGGGTTATAAGCCTGCAGCCACTTCACGGCATGACCTGTGCAGGACAGGTCCATTGAAGCCATTCTCCTTCTACAGCAGAGGTAAATGAGAATTTTCACAGGTAGGCTTAGGACCTGCATACTGGTCATACCGTGAAGTAGCTCCAGGCTTATAATGCTTTGGCCAGAGGGTTTAACTAAATAACCCTTACTCATGAGAATACCAACATTGAAGTATTTAACTATGTATGTTGTCACACTGGATGTAGCATTAGGTATTTTTGTCTATTGTTGTATACATTTGGCCACGCTCAGTAGCACTCCTAGAGAGAGAGAGGGGGGGGAGGGAGAGAGAGATAATGTGGTGGGATCTGGGGTTAGTTTGCTGGGATTGTGTGTTTATTCATTTGTGTCAAATGTAAGAAAGTGACGCAAGAAATTTGATGCCAATCGTTAGCCAGAAAGGTTTACCTCAGCACATCCCTGGCAGATATTTATGGCACAAATACAAGAAAAAAATGTGACAAAAGGAGAGGCATTTAATAAATCTCATTATAATCTGTGCGTCATGTAACTCCTCCCTAACACTTCTATTGACACTCCCCAAATCACAAGCTGATGCACATGGGGCAAAACAGACCCCAATACATAGGCGTAAAAAGATGCAAGATGAAAATGAAGCAATTTGCGTGAATTTTGCTCCAAATATGCCTTAATACATCACCCTGTTGTCTTTTTTAGTGGGTTTCCTGGTCTTGAATATATTGTTGGGATTATTTCTCTAATAAATACTGTATGGTGGGGGATCTATTTTCAACAGCTGTGCAGCAGGAAGGCGTTATCCTAAATACACACTTAAACTAAGCATGCCCAAACATAGTGCTCTTCCATAGGGGAAACCAAGTCTGTTTACTCTATAAAAACCAGAGAGAGCGGAAGCTGCCATGAAGTCTACAAACTGAAGGAGAGGTTAAAAAAGCAAGCGCAGAAACCATGAAACTGGAAGAAGAGGATCTGCCTAAAGATAGTTTTATTTCAATATCAGTATTCTGGTTGTTGGGGCTCCTGTACAGGGAGATGTGAAATGTGACTGCATTCAGGGTGTTTGCTCATGTTATTTTTGCTGCTGTTTTAATACAGATCTGTAAATACTTTAAAAATAATGGTTTAAGAGATATATAAATATATATATTTTTTTTTTATTATTATTACTATGGATCATGTTCTATAGAAGGGGACACTTTATGCAAATTCCCCAGGTGCAAATAACACAACTAGACTTATGCAAGAAAATGAACCCCCCATTTAAAAAAACATTATTTAATAAAATACTGTGCTGGTTTTGCAGCTGGTAGCACTTGATAAGAACTTGGAAGCCTCTCCCTGTTTATTACTTGGAACCAGATCTGCAGAACGAGCTCAATATGCCAGAAGATTGCATAACACTGTATAAATACAGCTACCTATCAACATTATTATGGTCATAACAATGACATTACAGGTGATGGTTTGGACATTTGTTTCCATCTAAAAGTTGTATACATTTCCAACAGTTCTGCGGGACAAAGTTGCCAGATCTGAAGCTACTGTAAACCAATACATCACCCAAAAATAAGCAACAAGTAAAGAAAAGGGGCATTTCCCCTCCAGTCCCACAATTCTCTGCACATCTCCCTGGGTACAGCAATCACTTATTAGTTGTGCTAGGCAATCCATAGAAATAATGATAAGTATGCTATTGCTTTAATAAGCCAGCTTTAATACGTACAGTATAGTAAGGGGTATTGTTAAAGGGTTACAAAGAAACATGCACCGAGCTTCTTTGTCCTGTGCTAGAACAGAATTGCCTGGGTTAGGAGATACAGTGAGATACAGTGTGGCACAGACATAGTAGTAAAAGTATATGTGCTTACGCTGCCCCCTCGTCCTGCGCTGGCTGCTTGGCTGCTCTGCTGCTCGGGCGGCTCCTCTGCCCTATTTATACCCGACTTGTTTTTTAGTCTGCAGGGAACTAGTCCAAAGTCCTGCTCAGTCACATGGGACGGACCGGGCAATAACTTCACAGGCGCCCGGGGGGGTGAGAAGGTGCAACATGTGCATGCACTTTCTGTAAGACACTGTAATAGTTAATGCAAGGACGGCAAAAAGTACTGGTGATATTGTGGTGTAAATAAATATGTTCTTACATTATTGCTCCCCCTCCAGCAGTGTGAATGGATCGGTCCATCCTGGGAAGGGAGTGCTGTGACCTTGCATTCTTGCTGTGCCATAGAAACATATTGAGGAAGAGATTGGTAGTTGCTGAGCTTGCAGAGTTTCAGGGGGCTTTGTTGCATATGACTTGTGTCTTGGGGTCAAGTGTCTTCTTTGCCACATGCATGTTTTTCCTGTTTTGTAGCGTTTCCTTGTACTAAAGCCGTGAACTTACTGTGTGTACATTTAGGAAGAAGCCAGACAAAATCTTGTTTTTCTTAGGTAGAACAAAAAGAGGCTTTATTTCCAATCATTCCTTAAAGCAGCATAACATCAAAAGTATTACGTGTGTGTGTGCATAGTTCCAACATTATTATATTGTAGGCATAAGTTGTAATTGTGTGCACATTCACATATATCGGATTTCAGCTCCTTGAGAGCTTGAGCAAGTCACTTTATGTCCCTGAGCCTCAGGCACCAAAAACATACTGTAGATTGTGTCTGTAAAATTCCTATGTGCTGTGTACCGCGCACTATACTGTAATTTTGAAGCGCTTTGAATCCCATTGGGTGAAAAGGCCTGTACGCGAAATCAAGTTATTTATAATGCTTTTCCCTCCCTCTCCGTATCATACTTCGATGTCCATGCTGTCCATCGCTTTTCCGTCTCTTCCCTCTGTTGCTGTCATCTGTCTCCTTGAACCTATATCTCAATTTGTGGACAACTTTGCAGCCTGGCTTCCTCACATCCTCTCTTCAGACACACCTACTGCCATCCTGCAAGACTTTAACATACCTATTGGCAATCCCACTACTACTTCAGCTGCCCATCTTATCTCTTTAACCTCCTCCTATGGTCTCTCCCAGTGGACCACTTCTCCTACTCACTGCAGTGGACACGACCTGGTTTTCTCCCACCTGCTCTGTCAATAACTCCTCTAACATGCCCTTCCATTACCTCCTAACTTTTAGCCTCACTCTACCCTCTTCACCCTCCACAGCACCTACTTCCAGAAGCACATATAGAAACCTACACGCTCTAGACCTCCTCCAATTTTCAAACTGTTTACAACCTCTTCTATCTCACATCTCTACTCTTTCCTGCCTGGACCTAGCAACCTGTCTATATGACAGCATACTCTCATCAGCCTTAGACATGATGGCTCCTGCCACCACATGCCATCCTCGACAATCCTAGCCACAACCGTTGCACACACACTTTACCCGCTACCTCCAAAAGTGCTCACACGTTACTTGAGTTAATCCCACTATAAATTCATACTCTTGTCCTATAACACAGCCCTCTCTCTTGCCAAGCAAACCTAGGTTTCTTCACGCATATAAACTTTGTCCTCTATCCCTCAACGCCTATCGCCACCTTTAACTTCCTTCGGCCAACTGCCCATGCAGCCTATTCTACCCACACAGCCCGAGACCATGCCATCTACTTCACAGACAAGATTAAATCAGACATGACATCTCCTCATGTCAATCTTCACACGGAACACCTCTCCCCCTCCCCCCCCCATACCCTTTCTCCTCTGTGACTAAGGACGAGGTATCCGTGCTCCTCTCATCATCTCACCCTACAAACTGCCCACTTGATTCTATTCCCTCACATCTAGGCCGCTCCCTCTCTGGCATACTAAGCCTCACTGTAACTCTTGCTTCTAACCTCTCCCTCACCTTCGGCATATTTCCATGTTCTTTCAAACATATACACATCCCACCCATTCTAAAGAAACCCTCTCTTGACCCAGCCGCCCTCTCTTCTCCCCTTTCCCTCCAAGCTACTTGAGCGACGTATACAACCACTTGATTCACTTTCTCTCCTCCAACTGCCTGCTTGACTCTGCAATCTGGTTTCAGCCCTCTACACACCACTGAGACAATACTAACAAAAGTGGCCAATGACCTACAAACAAATTAAGTTTAAGGGTAATTTCTCCTTACTAATTCTCCTGGATATCTCTGCTGCCTTCGACAATATCGATCACCCTCTTCTCCTTTATTGACCTCTGTGATCGTCTCCTGGTTCATGTCCTATCTTTCCTACTGATCCTTCAGTGTTTGCTTCTCTGGTGTCTCCACTTCATTCCCTCTTTCTGCTGGAGTCCCACAAGGCTCTGTCCTTGGCCCTCTGCTCTTCTCACTCTACACCTCTTCTCTTGGTGAACTAATACAATCTTTTGGCTTTCAGTATCATCAGTATGCTGATGGCACCCAAATGTACCTCTCCCCCTCTCTTCTGTTCTGTGCCTCCAACTGTCTCTCTGCAATCTCCTCCTGGATGTCCCACCTGAAGCTTAATATGTTGGAAACGAAACTAAAACTAACTCCCTCACTGTCAATAACACCACAATCTCATTAACATCTCAAGCCTGCTGTCTAGTCAGTCATCTTTGACTTTGATTTCTGTCTTCATGCCTCCCATTAAGTCCCTGACAGTTTTCCAGTGTCCGCCTCCGAAATTTCTCCAAGATACGCCCTTTTCTCACTCACAATGCAACTAAAATCCTAATTCAATCACTCTTCTTGTCCCACCTTGACTACTGCAACCTTCTGCTGGTTGGTATTCCACTTGTCCGCCTGTCCCAACTCCAATCAATCCAAAATGCTGCTGCCAGACTCAACTTGAAGCTAAAAGATACTAGCGCAGTGTTCAAAAATTGTGAAGAAAGAAGAAAAATAATTGTGCAGTATAGTGGATTGGTGTACTGTGAATGATGATATTGCACATGGAATGTCTAGGATATAGGTATTTGTGGTTAGACCCTGGTCCAAAATCCAGGTAAGACTAGGTGATCCTGGCACCCAGTAATAATAGATAAAAAGATAAAGAAAACACTAATAGTGCAATATTTCAAACCTGTAGTAAAGACAAGAAGCACTCTCACCTTACCTACCACATACCACATCAGCTTTCAGACATTAAAATATTCTGAAAACTCACCTTTTCAAGGAAGCCTATCTGCCAAACCTCTAACATCCAACTTCCATCTCATCCCTTCTAGGGATTCTGGGACATGTAGTCCCGCGGCTGCATGTGCGGAACTAACCAAGATAGATGCTGCACTCCTTACTCCGCTCTGCATGCACGACTCACAAAATGGCCGCACCCACCTCCCGAGCAGACAGAGCTCCGTGGGACCACTAAACCCGGCTACACTTGTTATTCCTGCATCATGGAGGGAGGGTAGAACGTGGATGATGCATGATCTCATGCTTCAAACGGTATCGTATGGTTTATATATATATAGATATATATATATATAATATATATATTGTGACAGAAACCAGGGGATGGTAATAAATTCCATATATAGGGCTCCCAGGATACTGAACAGTTTCTATCCTGTTTAGGCTGGGAGTGCAGCCTCATAATACATGCACTCCATCCCACAGTTTGGCAAGTGCTGGAACTGAGGGATGAGGGATCCAGACCAGAGTTTGTCTGCTGCCTGATTTCTGTCACCTGTCATGCTAATTAGAAATCAGGTATTTAAGACTGATTTCCTGGTTCCTTTTCCCTCTCCCCAAGAGCCTGGAGGCAGGAAGGCTGCTGGAAGCAGAGAGGGGAAAAGCCTCTCCCCAAACAGGTTAAATCATTCTGCTCCTTTTTTGTCTAAAACTGCAAAGTTCCTTATTTTGTTGTTGGAAGTGGAAAAGCCACTTCAACCCTGAGTCAGGGAAAACCTAAGTTAAGTTATTGCTCAGGTGAGCAGGTTTTGTTTTGCTTGTATTTCTGTTGTATGCACTGTGGCAGTCTCAGTGCCTGGGACTGAATAAACCAGGCATAGCCTGTTTAAAGGAACAGCACGTGACACCTCGTCATTTAACCTACCCTAAAAGACCGTGTTCTAACAGTCCCGGACAGGCGGCGGAGCCCCGGAGTAAGCCGTTTGTCACAATATATATAAAATCAAAAACGGATAGACGATACCATTCTGTGGCTAATGAAATGCTTTTATTTGTGCGAGCTTTCGAGATACACTGATCTCTTCTTCCGGTGGTGTTACAATGGATAAAGCAAGAAAGGTTTTTACTTAAAAACAGTGCATCCTGGAATGTTATCTGTGACTGAAACCTATCCCCCCTGCCCCTGTGCAGTATGCGATTTATAACTTAAGGTGTAAATGGTCCCTGAATGTTAGTGATGTAAGAGTATGTGTGTATGTATGTGTGCAAATATACATTTATAAAGCGCACACAGTGTATACAGTGCTTTACAAAAGGTGTGTGTGGAGCGGGAGTGTATACCATTGGTGTAGGTAGGTATAGAACTGTAAGAGGGTGTTGCATTACTATTAATGTGTGTAGAAACTATGTGGTCCCTATTGGTATATAGGTGTAGCGGGTTATCCCCTGGCTACTAAATCTACCCAATGGGCTGGCAGTAAACCCTGGTTTTCACAGGTTTGCCAGTAGTTATCATGGGGTTTTCTCCCTTCATCCTTTGGTGCTGCACTTGAGTGACAGCAGGGCGTGGCATATCCTGTTGTGGCTGGGCCAACGGGATGCCCGGCCTCTGGCTGTACTTAAGGGCAGGACCGCCCTAAAGTTAGTTGTCCTTCCCCATGAGGAAGGCAGGTCACGACTGGGAACCTGAGAGTGGGGCCTTCCCATGTGCTCTTCCCTCCGGGGAAGGGAGGGTGGGAAAGAGCAAGGGAGGTGGGAAAGAGCTAGAATGGCTGTGGGTGCCCTAGGCCCGTAGTGACTGTCCAGGGACTATTTCCGGTGATATCTGAGGGAAGAGACTGTGATCCGGCAAGGGACTGCTAAGTACCTATATTACTGCAATAAAAGTTGTAATAAACTCGTTCCTGTTTTGCAATATACCTCCTGCCTGGTGTGTGATCTAGTTGGGAGGAGAGTTACAGTTCTACCGTGGGAGATCGCTTCCATATCCCTGAAGCCTACCGCAGATGGAGGCGCTGCACTGCTAAGTATTATGTGGGGTATGGACCCCTGAAGCCTGTTCCTGTGTCCCAACGTTACCGCGGACAACTCAGCCCTCTTGTTACCAGCAGGTATGCACCACAAACACCCAGTAATGGCCCTGATATGCGATTGGGGGGTGGGGACACCATTACATAGGGGTAGAATTACATTGTACATTTGTATGTGTAAGAGACAGCTTTGTGTACATTGATATAGCACAGTATGTATAGACATGGCCTATAGCACTCATGGGAAGAGTTCTCTTGTGTCAGGGTAGTGACTCATGAAGCTGCGTACTCGGTTTTGGCCACTGCTAAGTCTCCCGAACAGTTGCATAAATTTGTATTCATGCAACCATCTCTCTTTTGGTGTTCTATGATTACCTTTGAGTATGGCCACCTTCAGATCATTCATCTTATGGCCAGAGTCAGAGAAATCGCCAACAGGACTGTCTCTTGTTCCGCGTGTGATGCAGATTCATTCTCTTGTTTAGCCCCTGTCCCGTCTCATCTATGTAGTAGCAGCCCCCTGAGCATTTCCTGCACATGATGATGTACACAACATTGCTGGAGGAACAGGTGAACCTTCCTCTGATTTTGTACTCCAGATTCCTGTGTGGTATTTGTATTGTGCCCGCTGTGTGGAGCATTGCGCAGGTCTTGCATCTTGCGTCCTGGCATGGACTTGTACTGTTGAATACTTTACTCCTCACCATAATTTTGTTGAGATTATGGGGTTGTCTGTATGATAATAAGGGTGCTTCAGGGAAGACCTGTTGCAGTCTTGTATCTTCCTGGAGAATGGGTTGTAGTTCCCTGGTGATCTTGTATAGGGCTTCTAGGTGTGGGTTATATGTGACCACCAAAGGTACCCTGTTGCTTGTCTCTTTCTGTCTGTATTCAAGGAGACCACTTCTTGGTATTCTGGTGGCTTTGTGTATTTGCTGGTCTACAATTCTAGATATATATCTATAAATATATAGAGAGAAAGACCATAGCCGGCACTCTAAATAATCCAATGTAATACAGGTGCTAGTCCCAAACAAATAATGTAAACAATATTACCAGTCTTGCGTCCGGTAAGAAAAGACAGCACTCTGATCCAGTAATCCAAAAAAATCTGTATTAGGCATGTAGTACAGAATAGCCGCCCAAACCGGCGTTTCTCAAGGGGGTGAGAAAATATCTATATATCTATATATCTATCTATAGATATATTTCCCTGACACAAAGAGTCTTGTGGGTGTGAAACACATAGGGTGGTAATAGACTGCTCTTGTAGGTCCACGCTTATTGCTGTTATGATCTCTAATAAACAAGAATAATTTGAGCTTTTTCAACAAGAATGCAGTCTATAAAATCACTATGGCTGTGCACCGGCGATGGTGTGTTTATATGCAGATACAACCAACTTTCTTTTAATTACTATTCTTGCAGAACGTTGCGTTATCGTGCAGAATATCACGGAGTTTGCATAGGATTCCATGACTTGGATAACAAAAAAATCTCGCCAGTGGGAGCAATAGCCCTTGCTACATCTGTATGAATGTATATATGCATATATAACTTGAGGACCGCACGCCAAATCAAGGGATACAGTGAAGTGCAGGGGTTAAGCAACGTAGTATACAGTTACGGCACATTCACCTTAAGTGAATATTCAAAGGGCTTACTGATGTGGATCGACCTTCTGGTCCCCAATAAAAGGTAACACTTACGACGAGTGTCCTGGTACATAGTCCAGAAACAAACCGAGCCGCGATATGTAGGTAGGATCAAGGGGAGATGTTCAACTTTCCTCCCATGTGCACGCTGGGAGCACAGAGGCCAGGAGAGGATTAGCAACTAAGCATTCAGGATGCTCAATTGTGCCAAATGCCCCCCGCCCCCTCCTCCCCTCCCTGCAGCTTGCTGTCGCAAACAGCAGACGCTGCTGCCCACAGGCCGATATTCCCCTTCCTCCTCTGTGCAACTGTAAGCATATTGTCATCATATTAATGAATACTGTTTTATATTAAGAGTTGACAATAGCAACTCAGGGTTAAAAAACAAAGAGTTTGCAATCACTTTTGCAGACATGGTGCGCTGATCCTTGCAACGTAAGGAGGCCACTCTTGCTGAGACTAGCAACTCTTACAGATTTATGAATGATTTCAAGATTAAATAAGTGACCAGGATAATAAAAGCAAATCCCTTTTTCTAACGGAATAAACACATATAACTGATGACAGGATATTGCAGGGGAACGTCCTCATTATTTAGATAAAACACAACACAAGACTCAAATTTTAGTTTGAGAAAATCACTTTTCTGTAAGGATAAAAGTTTTTCCAGAGCGGTATCTAGCAGTAATCAAAAAACACCCTTCAGAAGTGGGAGGTTGCCGTGACTCCAAGACATTTTGTAACTACCTTTTTTGATCTTTCGTACTGTACACCTGGGTTGCAGTTTTCGGTTTGATTGTGCTAGAAATCCACTAGAGATTTTTTTTCTTTTAAAATAAATAGCAAAATCATTCATTCTGTAGTTTGTATGTATCTCAAAAACCTGTTCACAATCATTAAATAATTGTTCATTTCCACCAGCCCCCCCCCCCTCTTCCCCCTCCCCATTTGCCATCTTTTTTTTAGGTGCTTTTCAGCGTCGTGTAAGAAAAGGCAGCACTTATATGTGTGATTTTATTTATATAGCACCAACAACGTATGCAGCGCTATACAAAATGACAATGCAAGGTACATACATTACAGACAAGGGGAAGAAGTGCAACAGGTAAGTGACAACATCAGACAAAGGGAGACCGCTTTACAACCTTTATTGCAATGTTTGTATCAAAGAATCATCTTACTGTAAATTACATTTACACACTACACATTGGGCAATGGAAGATAACACAATAATAAGAACCAATTGAAGATGATGCCAACGTTTTGACCACAACACGGGAGCATCTTCCATGTTGGGATTGAAATGCTGGCGTTATCTTCCATGGCCAAACATGTAATATGTAAGTTTATGATGATTATTTATTGTAGTTGTCTCCAAAATGCTTTTCTTTTCTTACATTTTTTTACACCACTATATGAACTTTAAAGACCCCTGGTCCTCTGCACTGGGTTATTCACCATTTGTTCAACAATGTATCCCAAGCAATACACTGCACTGTCAGCATTTTGGTCCTGGTCACATGACCTGTTGTTTTTAACTCAGCTAGCAGCTGTTTGCAGCCACATAAGGAAGTGAGATTATGGATAACCTCCAAATCTTGCTTGCTTCCCTTTATAAATGTATCAAATGGTGACTGTATCACAAGACAGCGGATGGACTTTGGAACAACCCCAGTCACACAGTGAAGTTAACCAAGCATTATACATTATTTAGATTTTTTTTTTTTTAAAACAATTCGAATTCACATTGTTTTGGGAATATTTACAAGTGTAGCAGCCGGCTTCCTTGTTCTCTTCTGGTGGGATATGTTCGGATAATCTGCCCCAATATTGCCACTCAATCCTACAGAAACGGTGATATTATGCATTATAACGATATATGTTGTACTGTATTGTGTGGGACAACAATGGGGCCTGCAACACCTGTACATGGTGCAAAAACTAAGCACAGATTAACTAGCCACTGATCAATTATTCCTTCTCTGGAGGAACTTGATGAACAAATTAAAAGTGACTTATCTGACAATACAGCATTGACTCAATATAAAAACCACAATTCAGCCCCTTAGCCACTAAAGGCTCCAGATGGACAGCTAACAAAAAGAACCATGTTTTTAGTCCTTCCCCCCCATCGTAATGCATCAAAATTACCTTATTTTGGGCCACTGCAAGAGCTCATTTGTTTCACACATACACACACACTTTCATTCGGTGTTAAAGATACTTATACCTTTTTTTTCAAGCAGCAGTTACTGTGCACTACATCAGGGGTGCGCAAGCTTTTCAGTCTGTGCCTCTGTGCCTGCACTCCCCCCCCCCCCCCTGCTCGCGCCCTCCCCCCATACGTCTTGTCCAGACTCCTGACATCACAACGTAATGTGACATCGCGTCGCCATGGCAACGTGACGTCATGTGACCCCCGAGGCATCTTTTGACACTGCATTGCCGTGGCGATGTGTCGCCAGAAGCCACCGGAGCTCAGGCAAGGGACCTTACACGCGCGATTCCCGGCATTTCATGTAAAAGCTTTGGGGAATTGCGCGGGGCCCCTGTAAGCACCGCGCCCCACCCCCCAAAAAATCTCGCACCCCACGTTTGTGCACCCCTGCAATACATCATTCATACCACAGTCTGCACATGCTCCGCCCCACCCTAACTTCTTATCTTCTGTAATACCTATGTAACTTTTCTCTGCTGTTCTTCTTGGGCCTAATATTCTTCTTTTCCAGGGCCTGGTGTATGTGGAATGAGTGTCCTTGTTTTGTGTTAGCAGTTTCTTCAGACCAGTCAAACATTAAGGACTCTGACGTGACATTTCGAACGTCTAAGCACACACGTGATAGCAGTAGTCATTGGGATATTTCTTCCCCCAGGAGAAGAGTGGACATTACCTTTGCTGCAGCCATAAACATGGGAAATATATTTTCTTGCACTTTATTTATTTTTTAGCTTTTGTCACTATTTATTGGGGAACTTGTTTTTTTAATTGCTGTAGTTTAAATTGCACGGTAGCTCATATACATACACTTACATAGATATATACATTTTAACCACTTAGTTACCACATACAGTAAATGTCACGCATCCCATGCGATTACGCCCATATTATATATTATCTTTAACTGTGCATGCAATGTCTTGTTTATAATGTATACCCTGTTCACTTATGTAACTGTATTTGTAACCATGTATTATTTGTCATTTTAACTCTATGCCCAGGACATACTTGAAAACGAGAGGTAACTCTCAATGTATTACTTCCTGGTAAAACATTTTATAATTAAATAAATAAATACAAATTGACTATATCATTGCTTTTTCTGAGGGGGGGAGGTGGGAGGTTCTCCATGCAGTAGATGACATTCAAAGGACTCTGTATAAAATTGGTATCCGTCCGTGAGGTAGCGAGAGCAGGGATTTCTAAAGCGGCACTGACGTAATCGGGGAGGTAGTTCACTCCAGTCGCGGCCGCGAAAAGAGGGAGAAAGTGTGGAACTTACCTCAGTTGCCTGCATAAGATCTCGGACTCTCAAAGCTGCGGACGGCATTCTAGTCTCACGGGCCAAGACATGCTACAATGTGTTATATGCCTTGTGCTTTTTAATTAATGGTTGTTTTTTGGAACTGTGTCATGTATATTTGTTTATTGCATGGGCATTGATCGGTTCGGAGGTGACGTGGGACACGAGGATTCTGTGCACCATCTGATCAAGATCAAAGATACCAATTGGTGTATTTTATCTTTTAAATTGCTCAACACGATATCTGGAGGACTCTTTATAAGGACTTTTATATAAGGACTTTTTACCTGGACTGATAAGCTATATATAAGGACTCTTATAAGGACTCTTTACCTGGACTATATAAGGACTCTTTACCTGGACTGATAAGCTATATCTGTCCGTGAGTGGTATTTCCACCGGCGGCCATCCTATTTTTCACAATGGTATCATTTAGGATTTTCTGTTTCGTCAATATTTATTGATTGTCATTTTTGGTTTTTAATTAGTCACATTGTTATTCCCTGTGCACCTTACTAATGTGTTATCACTCAAGTGAGCACAGTTAGTTGTCATTGATTGCTGTTTGATGTTACCGGTGAGCTCTGCATCCCCTTCCTCTTTTTACATTTGATTACTGCATCTTGTCTGGAGCACGCTTTCTACATCAACCGCAATCCTGTCTTCTTCCCTCTTCTCCGGCATCTGATCAGCTAAGTACTTGCTTTTGCTGAGTTCCGGGGCCAGTGTGTGATAGCAGGAATAGTGTGGGTTGCGGAGCCACCAGGTTGAGTACTTTCCGGTCTCCCACTTCACCTGTGGGAATTCCGTTCAGTTACTTCTTCCTTCCTCCGCCATGTTCACCCCCCACCTGTGTTTATTTTCCACACTATTATATACAGGTGCGCCGACGAGTATTCTAAAACTTGCCTTGGAAAATCTTGGGCTATAACCAACAAGACCCAGGTACATGCTGGGCACATGCTGCAACATTTCAGTGACATTTCTGCAGAGACTAATGGCCCATCGGATTAACACAGCAGGGGTCCCTGGCAGTCCCATTCAGTTTGAATGGGACTGCCAGGAACCCCCTCAGTTAATCCGATGGGCCATTAGTCTGTCTGCAGAAATGTCACTGAAATGTTGCAGCATGTACCCAGCATGTACCTGGGTCTTGTTGGTGATTGCCCCAGATTTGTTTTAGAATACTCGTCGGCACTACTGTATGTGAGTCCGGAGGGATCATGTTATAGCCTTACCGGTTTTGCTATTAGGAACTGGACCTTTTTCATTGTTTCCTACCTTATACTCTGGAGCGCCAGTCACGGGGGTTAACCCCTTCCTTCGCATGTGAAATATAAGCATAAATTGTGGCTATAGGCCAATTTAATACTTATAAAAACACCTCAATATATCATACTAAAAAATTAAAAAAAACAGCACTTACATTGTGGAGAGTCCTTTATAAGGTGTATCTTAGGAAGTATCATTTACATTTTTTTTTCTACAAAATTCAAACTTTGTGCATAAGTTAACACATTTTTCGTTCGTAAATCCAAACATTTGCCCAGTTTATTAAAAAAAAAAAAAAAAAAAAAACATGCGTAAATGAGCCATTTTGGCATAACTTGCTGAAATTTGAACATTTGTTCTGGATTTCAACTCGGACATCCAAATGAACCTCAAAATTCAGATTTTTCACTTTATACGGAGGGACCCCATTACAGAAGGTAAGCCCAGTAAAAGGTAGCAGCACCTCCCTAAGTGAATTAAGTGAGGGTGTACTGAAGGGAAGCAAGAGTTGGTACAAACCCATTGAATATTACACTGCTTTGCATATAGTGTTTGTATGTTTGTACCATAAACGTTCCTGGCGCCCATCATTGTATTACCAACACCCGGCCTGCACGAATCCAGGACCCTGATAAAGGTCGCCACGAATGAGCACTGACATGTACATAGACTATTGATGTAAACGCCTTAAAAGCCGACTATGGAGTGTTAAAATAGGAAGGAGAGTTGTGAGGCTGGTTAAAAGAAGAGAAAGTGTTATTGAGAAAATATGTTTCAGAAAATAGAAGGAAGAATCGGGTGAGCATACTGGAGGATGGGGTGATTGTGAGAAAACAAGGAGAAGTATTGAGAGAGACCGTGGTAGATGAAAGTGGGGGGGTGGGGGGGGGGCGGTAATGGTACAATATTAGTGTAAAGGAGGGAGCTCACAGAGAGCTATCAAGTAATGTCATCATGTCAAATGTTGCTGCAGGAACCAGCCACTTGACAGAAAACCCATCTTTTATATTCTGATGCAAAATTCCTACATAATCATATAATATTTATTTAATACAAATCTTGAATTCAACAGACATTTACAGCAAAACTCACATCCAAAAGCCTCTATGAGACAGGATCCACTAATGGAGTACAGGCATACCCCGCATTAACATACGCAATGGGACCGGAGCATGTATGTAAAGCGAAAATGTACTTAAAGTGAAGCACTACCTTTTTCCCGCATCAGCATGTACTATACTGCAATCGTCATATACGAGCATAACTGATGTAAATAACGCATGTGTAACAGGCTCTATAGTCTCCCCGCTTGCGCACAGCTTGAGTACAAGTAGGGAGCCAGTATTGCTATTCAGGACGTGCTGACAGACGCATGCGCGAGCTGCCGTTTGCCTTTTGAGCAATATGTACTTACTCGCGAGTGTACTTAAAGTGAGTGTCCTTAAACCGGGGTATGCCTGTACTGACCAGCTGGTACGGGTTGTGACAGCAGAAGCTTAAGTAATAAATACCAACTCCATGATGATTATATAGACAGCTGAGATATGCAACAATCTAGCCATAAAAACATATTGCCTTTGCAAAACCCTACAAAGTTTACACATTAACCGTTTAAGGTGGGAGACTCAGATCAGCAGCTCTTTGTTGTGCAGCACAAGCCATCTTTCTCATCCTGCCCAACGAGTGCAATTGGACATTGTAATAATTGTACGTAGGTGGGTATTAGTGCAAAATAATCCTGGATCCTGAGCTTTTAAGGTAAAACATGCAGTAGGCCCCTGAGAGATTATGCTTTACAGCTACACACATCAATATGAGATCTTACAGAAAAGCTAAAAGAACAAATACAACGGTGAAACATGTTTGAATTCTATACATCTATCTACACTGTCCTGTAAGTCTCATGTATGTTTTGTTCTTTTCTGGTGTCAAGTCTCTTACTGATTATTTTATATTTCAAATCAATTCCATTGTCAAACTTCTGCAGTGCTGAGGGCTACAATGTGGTGTTTCCCTCACACGGATGTGTTGATGTTGCCAGAGTTTGTAGTAGGGTTTTCTTGCATGTACCTGTATTTCCTATTGGTGCTCTGTAGATATTTCTAGGAGATTGGAAACAATCTGATCCAGTATCCTCGTCAAGCAGACTGTAGGATTCTCATGTTAGTTAGCTATTTAAATATATACAAATGCACTGGCAATCCTTTATTGTTCATTAGCCTGTATGTCAACTGATTGACATATGAGATGCAATATAAAGGATTTATTGGTTTCAACTTTGGCTGGTTGCCATACAGTAGAAGCTGGCAGACCTGAAAGATGCATATTGATTTAGGCCTCTATTCAATATACAGGCAATCCTCATTTTACAACGCTTCCCTTTACAACGAATGGCTTATCCAACGCTATGCAATGCATACCTATGTTCATTTTTACAACGACAAAACGGCTTATCCAACGCTCTTACGACGCTTTGCAAAGTCTTGCTTACCCCTACTTCGAGGTAGAGAACGACCTAGTATATCGGGTTGATAAAAGAAAATCAGTTACAACTAAACAATTGTTGGTACCACGGACATTCCGTAATGTAGTGTTACACCTCGCACATAGTCATCCATTGGGGGGACACCTAGGGGTGGAAAAGACAAAAGAAAAGGTTCTCCGAAGCTTCTATTGGCCTGGGGTTCTGGCAGAAATTACGAATTATTGTTCCTCATGCCCAGCATGTCAGATCACCGCCCCGTTCAAGGCGTACCGCAGCCCATTGGTACCTCTTCCCATAATAGAGGTACCATTTGACCGGATTGCTATGGATCTAGTAGGACCCCTAATAAAGTCTGCTAGGGGACATCAGCATATATTGGTAATATTAGATTATGCCACCCGATATCCGGAGGAAGTTCCCCTACGTAGCACCTCTGCCAAAAACTTAGCAAAAGAGTTAGTAGTTCTGTTTTCCCGGGTTGGAATTCCTAAAGAGATTCTATCTGACCAGGGAACACCGTTTATGTCCCAAGTAACAAAAGAGTTATGTAAACTCCTAAAAATCAAGCACCTCAGAACCTCAGTCTATCATCCACAAACAGATGGTTTAGTGGAAAGGTTCAATAAAACCTTAAAGAGCATGTTACGGCGGGCGGTCGATAAAGATGGGAAAAACTGGGATTGTTTGTTACCGTACCTGTTATTTGCCATTAGGGAAGTTCCCCAATCATCCACAGGCTTCTCCCCGTTTGAACTATTGTATGGCCGACACCCAAGGGGCTTACTGGATATAGCCAAAGAGACTTGGGAACACGAGGTTACCCCTTACAGAAGTGTAATAGAGCATGTTGCCCAGATGCAGGACCGCATTGCTGCAGTCCTACCCATAGTGAGGGAACACATGGAGAAAGCTCAAGAAGCACAGAGGAATACGTATAATAAGGGTGCTAGGGTCAGAATTTTTTTTCCAGGTGATAGGGTACTAGTTCTGGTTCCCACCGTGGAAAGTAAATTCCTTGCTAAATGGCATGGGCCATATGAGGTCTTGGAAAGAGTGGGAGAAGTAAATTATAAGGTAAGACAGCCAGGTAGGAGGAAACCTGAGCAAATTTACCATATAAACCTACTCAAGCCCTGGAAAGATAGAGAAGTCTTGTCAACCCTAGTAACCCCAGGTCCGTCAGAGAGTCAAGAAACTGACCCAGAGGTTAGCATAGCTGAAACCCTGTCCGTTCATCAGAAACAAGAGGTTCAGAATTTAGTGAGCAGAAACAATGAAATCTTCTCTACACAGCCAGGTAGAACTAGCGTAATTGAACATGACCTAGTCTCTGAACCGGGGGTCCGAGTTAACCTTAAACCGTACCGAATCCCAGAGGCCAAAAGAGAG